>JAGFMF010011456.1:5567253-5601839 GCA_019455555.1 Galemys pyrenaicus
ATCCATCCATCCATCCATCCATCCATCCATCCATCCATCCACCCATCCACCCACCCATCCATCCATCCACCCACCCACCCATCCATCCATCCACCCACCCACCCATCCATCCATCCATCCATTCATCCATCCATCCATCCATCCATCCATCCATCCATCCATCCATCCAATCTGTTGTATCTTTCTTTTCTCTCCCTACCCTCTTTTCTTTCTGTCACTAATAGAATCATTGTACAAATAACTTTTCCAGACTGTTTTTCACCTTATAGTAAATACACATGTATTTTGCTTTGCTTTATAAAATAGTATATATTATTCCCCTGTTTTGGCATGCCATCGCTTATTGAAGAGTTCCCTTACTGATGGATATTTGGTCTGTTTATCATTTCTTCTACTATAAACAATCCTGTAAATAATTTATATTAAATTTAAATATATCATAAAACATGCTTACTTTTTAGTATGTCCACTAGTTCAATTCTTATAGAATTATAGGTAAAAAACATGAACAATTTAATTTAATAGCTGTTGCTAAATTGGCTTATAATTTAAACCTTTACCAAGAGGGATGAGAATGCCTATTATGCTGTTACCACTGGATGTTATCACACTTTAAAATCTTTACTATGAGGTGAAGACTACATTTCACTTGACTTCATTTAGTTTTGAATCATGTTGAGAATATTTTACTGTTTTTATTGGCCATTCATAATATTATGTGAATATTTTTTGTGTCTTTCACTTTTGTTCCCTCCCAACATTTCCAGATCTGAGAACTCTTTGTCTATGAGCAAGTCTCCTTAGTCTCATGTGTCTGTGTTGCACATACGTTCACTTGACTTGACTTTGTTCATAGAATTTTTTTGCTTGGCAGGGGCTAGAGTGGTGACAAGGCTAAGGGAGGTGGAGCAGCTCTTGGAGGTGAAGAGAGGGCATGTTAAGGCTGTACCAACATGTGTGAGGACTGGTCTGTGCTGTGTACTGCCAACTGGTTCTGGCGAGAAGGGTCTTTGACTGCACTCCCTGTGCTCCCCAGAAAGAGGCCCAACAAACTCCCACCATGTACCTTTTCTTCTCTAGTGGCCCCAACTCCATCTCCGGCTTGACTGTCCCGGGGCTGCATCTCCAGCACTGTGCGAAAGAGCTTCTCTGAGGTCTGGGTCAGGAAGCCAATCTCTGCATTTGGGTGGAGGCCGTAGAGATATGGTGACTCTGGGGGCAGCTCGGCATCAATGTACTGGAAGTCAAGGGTAAGCATACTTAAAAACCAACCAAGATATATCTCCCTTCTTGCACTGTCGTTTGTTGTCTCAAGGGAAGTCAAGGGCCACCACAGGCTGCAGACACCGGTGTGTTTTGGCTGCCAGGTGAATGCTGTTCACCAATTCTGTTGATGTCAGTCTGCTCCACACCTGTTAGTGCACATTCTTCCCGTTTGCCTTTCCTTCACATCATCCATTTTAGTATGCCACACCAGTTTCCAGAACTTTCACATTTTGAGATCATTCTCTTTTTCAGGAAGCTGAGATGATTATCCAATTCTAGTCTCACCTTCTCCTGCTGCCCCCTGACAAGTGCCTGTCCCTTCACACATGAGGGGTCCTTCAGAGATACAAAACCCTACCTGGTATTTTTCACTTAAGTTCTTCTCGGATCCCAGCCTTCTTCCCCTTAATTTCTTTTTTCTTCCCTCTCTCTAAGTCAGAGATGACAAGACTAAATGCAAATACAGTGCCATGGAGGAGGGATAAAGGAAGGAGGTAGGACACTGGCATGGGAGATTTGGAGGAGGATAGGCCTCCCTATGTGCACATGTGGAAAAGTAAAATATAACCCCAAAGTCATATAAACACATAAATGACAGATAAATTAGTAATAAAAAGAGGAAAAATGCATGCAAAATCAATGTGTAAGTAATGCTGCAGGCTGAAGTGAAGTTTACAGTGAACTGGTGGGTTCTTGCCTCTGAAATACAGGAAATATATATGAACTTAAAAATTGACAATAGAATGCCACCCAACTAAGCATAGTCTGCCACCCCTAAAATTCCTCCTCAACTTTCACAGCTCTCTTTTTCTTTGAATGTTGTCTAAATACCCCTCCCAATTCTTTATATTACACTGAAAAAATATCTCAAGTTTAGCTCCTAGTTTGATTTTGATGATTTCTCATTGTTTACAATGCATAAACTAAGTAAAAGATTGCTAATTCCATAAAGACAAATTTGTGTCTATTTTTGTATTTCTTCCAACACCCAGAACACTTCTGGACTCTCGGCAGGTGCCCTACAACCATTCATTAACTGAAGATTAAAGAGAAGGCCGAGGAAAAGGAGTATCTACCTCATTCTTTTGGAAGTTGTGTAAACTGTGTTTTTGTTGCCCATTACCCAACAGTCTCTGATCGAATTGCTCCATGGACACTAGGGGACACTCTTACACAACTTTCTTGACTAAAGCTACCTGGGTCAAGAAGTTTGTTTATAAAATTCCTCTCATTTTCTTTAAAGAAATTGTAATTTCCTCCCATAAGTCCACCTTATCTGGATCTAGTGACTTTAATGGAGTTACCTACTTACATTTTTTAAATTAAAGAAAAATTTAAACTTGTAACTTAAGGGACTGGTATTTCTCTTAAGTATGAGTTCTTTTAGGCATGCTCAAAAGTAAAGCCTTAAAAATATCATCACACACACATATATATTTCCATGGCAAGTCAAACAGGCAAAGATGAATACCCTAAAAATAACTATAGCAAGGGGGAAATAAAAACCCAAGATAACATAAGAAAAAAACTCCATGAGAATGCCGGTGCTCATCAAAAACACAGAGAATGGGCCTCCCTGGGGGCGCAGTGGGTTAAGCAATGCACTATGAAGCAAACAGCAGCCACTGCAGCACGAGTTCGATCCTTGCTGCTGGCCAGGGAGGGGACCCACATGGCGTGGCAGACCTCTCCTGCTGTGCCTGCTGCTCCCCTCAGCAGTGTACTTCAGTTGATCTGCCTGTTCTGCTCCCCGCTCTCTGTGGTGAATCCTCTCACCCCCCTCATATCTCTGGCCTGTACCCCAGTGCTTGTGTGCATAAATAAATAAATCTTTAAAAAAAACAACAACACAGAAAATAACAGGGGTGAGGTCTCTAGCCACAAGATCATGTCCTTCTGAAGCTATTTAGAATCCCTAAGATAAACTTTACCAAAAGTTAGTCTAAATTCTTACCTGAAATTTTGCTCCTAATGGTTTTGTCAATACACTGAATGAAAACAATCAAATAAATGTCCCTAATGTTATTTGTAGAAAAGAGCAACAAATTGAATTATTGAACCAAACATCAAGAATGAAATCTCTGAAGGCTCAATTTTATCATTGATTTGAAACTAGAAATCCTATCTCTCAAACTGAACAGGGTGAACTTGGGGCTGAGAAGCAGGCTTTGTATGAGCTCAGCTCTTTACCCGCTCTTCCCTGGCCCTGCACAGGCATCCTGAGCTTGCACATAACTTGAATGAGCAGCATCAGGCATCATGAGGAAAGAGCAGCCTGACCTCATGGTAACCATTGTAGTCCATGTTCCCTGGAAGTGGGAACCCTGGGGCCAGAGACAGCTCTCCTTCTAGCATTTCAGGTTTAATGAATTCCTCCAGGTAGGTTCTGCAGAGTCTCCGGTCCCAGTCATCTGTGATGTGGCCTCCATACATGATCTCTCCAAAGAGATAACGTAAGTCATCATAGGGAACCTGAGAGATGGGAAAGAAAGCAATTCCATCACATAGGCGGTGGGGCTGATCCCCTGTATGGGCAGAACATAAAGCCACAAGATGGGATGTTTCCTGAGACAGAAGGCAATACTTTTACTCACTTGCAAGCCCCAACGCTCAGCAGGCGGGAGCACATGTGGAAACTCACTAAATACTTGAAGAATTACAATATGAGATGAGGAGAGGCAAGGGTCAACCCTCTCGCATCTATGCCTTCCCTTATTCATGGTCATTAACTGTGGCAATAAAGTCAGGTTCTACCTACAAGTCCTTTATTTAAATAGATGAATGTCAAATGGAGGAAAGCAAGGACCAGGGTTCTTTTCTAATTTCCTGCCATAATTAGCATATTAATGAATTGTCACCTTCGAAAGTTCAGAGCAAATGAAATACAGCATGCAAGTTCCTTGGTGTTGAAGTTAGGGAGGGAAGACTTTTGGGGAGAGCCTTGAGGCAGTGCAGTAGATGGAGGGATAATGTGTGAGGGGTGGGCTTTCTAGGACCCAACAGCTGAAGGCAGCAATAGTTTTCAGGGCATCCAGGTCTGCTGTCCCCCTTTTCCCCCCACCACCCCAGAAAGAGGAGGTAACCTTGCTGATGCTGTGTGTTTGGCCAGTGAACCAGAAGAACCTGGATGGTGTGGACATTCCTTCAAATGGAAGAGTATGGACTGTGAGTGCAAGTTTTCTTCAAAATGCAGATTTCAGAGACTATGGGAGATGAGGTATATCAAGAATTTGGCTTCTTCTCCAACTTCAGTAAGATCACACCTATGTGAGGAGCTGTGTGCCCCAAGAGAAGTTCTGGGTGCTTGGCTAATTAAATTGGGAACTTGAATCAGGTGAGTGTGGGGGTCTCTTCCTGCCAATCTACAGTCATCTGCAATGGGAATGCCCAGGGGTAGTCTGGCGGGCCCTGGCATGAGAGCTTAAAGGACCAAATCACAGCATGTGTGAGTCACTAGCTTGTTTCCTGAGCTTTCTTGGTTCTAACTTTACCATGATATTCTTCTCTGCCTCATGGAGATCCTGGGATTGACTAGTTGGTTAACTTATACTTAACATTTGTACTTCCTAACTCCACTTGGACCTTCCTTGGTATGGTCTTGCTGATAAGGCATCATCCTGAGAGGGGGCCCTCCCTCCTGACCCTCCTGTGCTGGTGGGGCCCTTTACCTTTGCGTTTGCCTCCAGGAAGTTGTAGAGCACATTCACAGAGATGGTGAGGTCCCCTGTGTTGAAGGGGTAAGAACGATTCCACCCCTGGGGCCCAAACTTGCGCCTTTCTGCCACCACCGCATGAAAGTAACAAATAGCAAAGAGGATGCTCTTAAATTCTGTCTCCCGGGAACACATCTCCAGGGTATCCTGAAAGGAAAATGTGGCTTTTAACGTTAGCACAGAGCTGCTGTTACACAGGGCAGGTTAGGATGTGATCACTGCGGCAGGATGCTGTGTTGGGAAGAGTTTCTTTGTGTCTTGGTCAGGCATTGCCTTACAGTGATGCTGCAGGTTGTACTGTGGTTTGGTTTGGGGGTGTCCTGGCTGAGTTTAGAATCTTGGTTAAAGTTTAGATTCAGATTATAATGGTCTTTGGTTTAAGGTTATAGATTATGTGTATGAATTGTTCTAATTAAGTTCCCAAGCACAGTTAATGAAAAATGGTAGTGGGCAATGGGAGTGTTGTGGTGTTTGTCACATTAATGTCACTCTGTGCAGGGTGGTGGGTGAGAACTCCCACAGCATCATCTCTAATTTCTTCCCTTCCTGCCATGTTTTTCTTATCCTTCATTGAAACTTAGTAGGTGAAATTATTGCCTACATGACTGAGGAATCCTCAGCTCATCTGTTGGGGGAGTGTTGGAAGGAGGCCTCAGTTTTAAATAAACACTACACAATATGATTCTTGGAATTCCCAGTAATGGAAGTTCTAATAAAGTAGTAGCCTATATTTGTACCTTATACCTTGATACTCTTAGTCTCTCTGGGGCAAAATATTCCCTATCTTGACTGTGCATGAGTATCACTTAGAGGGCTGGTTAGAACACAGATTCCTGGGCCACACCTCAGAGTTCCTAATTCAGTAGGTCTAGGTGGGGATGGATAATTTGCATTTCCTTTTTTTCTTTTAAGATTTATGTATTTATGCATACAAAAACTGGGGTACAGGCCAGAGGTGCAGGGGATGAGAGGATTCACCAGAGACAGAGTGGGGAATAGAACAGGCAGATTGACCAAAGCATACTGCTGAGGGGAGCAGTGGGTGTGGCAGGAGAGGTCTGCTGTGCCAGGTGGGTCCCCTTCCTGGCCAGTGGCAGGGATCGAGCTCGTGCTGCAGTGGCTGTGGTTTGCTTCACAGTGCGTTGCTTAACCCATTGTGCTACCAGGGAAGCCCAGAATTTGCATTTCTGATAACTCATTCCCAGATGATGCTGATGCTGTTTGTTTGCAGGTCACACACTGAGTCTAACACATGGTTACATTGCAAGTCCATATCCCACTATCTAATACCTGGATTGTTTAAATCTATTTTACTCAAGATGCAGGGAGAGGTCAACTGAATGTGAATGTCACTGTTTATTCAGTAAATATATTTACTCAACAAGCGGGTGACCAATACTTTAGCTCACTTATAGTAAGCAACACACCCTTCTTCATGTTGAAATATTTTGTTCACATGCAGACTTGCACAAAAATTTCCCCAAACCTCTTGCCAATTAAGACCCCAAGATTGGCTCCCCCATGAGCATCTCAACATTGAGAGTGGAGTTGTATTCGGGGGGCATTGGGTGTCAGTCATAAAGGGAACAAATATAGCCCACATGGAGCATTGTTCCATAGTGCAGCCAGGACCCTGTCCACTGCCCATGGCATGCTCTTCTCCCACTCAGTTAAACTGTAAGGTGGTGCTCTTCCCCCCATCCCAGGGCCATACCTGAGTGAAGTTGTCCAGTGCCTTGTGCAGGTTGGCATGCATACCGGTGGGAGGCTCATTGGTGATTTTAATGGAATTCTCCAGGATGCCCTGGGGGATGATGTGACCTTCAGGGGAGGGTGCAGGCTCTGCACTGATGAAGACTCTGAATTCCGGGTGGCTGTTCTCACTATGGTCCTCCAGCTTCTTCTCCAGGGTGCTGAGCCACTTGGCAACCAGGTGGATGTTCTAGTGGGAAAGAAGGACCACCAACATAGGATTTTACTTAGTTCTGTTAGCAATAGACAGTCATCAGAAATGCAGCTAGCGAAGGGACCAATCTTTAGTTTCAAATACATTACAACATAAATCTTGGGGTCCCTAGTAATGGGGACTATTGTCCTGCAATTGAACCCTATCCTTGATGTTTTAGGGGTTGTTAGAGTAGATTTATGGGCCTCACTCCAGTTTCTGAAACAGTAGCTCTAGGGTAGGGCCTGAAAATTTGCACTTCTAACAAGGTCTCAGGTGATGTGGATGCCACAAGCCTAGGGTGCACACTTGGGAGTCTAATGCATGCTTACATTCCAAGTTCAGATCCCACACTGTCTGACAGCTGGATTATTTGAAACTGTTACCTTCAGAATATTCCTGAAGTACTGGACTGCTGGACCAGCAAAATTAACATTACTTGGGAGCTAGTTGGAAGTGCAGACTCATAGGCTCTGCTCAAACATATTGAATCAGTGTATTTTAATAAGATCCTACAGTGGTTTGTATGCATGTTCAAAATTGGAAAAGCACCGATTTAAACTCCTTCTAGCTTAGCTCTTTTGACTCCTCTCTCCCAGTCTCTAAACCATTCAGCTAATTGTTGCCAAACTTATCTTCCTAAAACACACTGAGTCATTGTTGCTTGCAGACAGCAATGGCACTCCCTACTCCAAGCACAAGCTCTTCTGTCTGGTTTTTGAGACTTTCTTTTCTCCCTGATGAATCCCTATCTATCTGTCTAGCTCAACCTACCTTTATTTCTTAGCATTACTTTGCAAATGCACCTTTCATTCTGGTAAGGATAGACACTTTGCTTCATTGCAATATGTTTCATTATGATGGCTAGATAAAAGTGCCTCGGTAAATATTTGGGAAGCCTGCTCCCAGAACCTTAAACACACAGATTGTCGCTGAGCACAGTACTTGGGCTACAGCAGTTTGGTGTCTGAGTACTGCTTTCTCTTCTATAGAAGAAATAATATTATTTGTCATACTTAATTCACAGAAATGCTGCAAATAACCAAAGGTGATGCATTTAAAAGGACTTTTAATACTGTAAAATGCTATGTAAGAGTTAGCAGTGGTTGTTGAAGTGCAAATTTGTTAAATTAAAGGCTTCATTTATAGCCAGTCTATTGAAGAGGAAATTTCAGCCGGCTGCCTTGTGAACCAGGGTTCCGGTGAGCCATGCAATGCCAGGGACCTACAAGTGGGTAAGTGATACATCTGTGGGCATTCCAGCTTCTGAATTTAATCTCAGAAACCATATCAACACAAGGGGTGGGGGTTCTGGCAGCCAGTGCGTGCTGGGGGAGAAAACACACTCTGTTGTCTAAGGGATGTGGTTCTTCAAGATGCTAGTGCCTACAAGGAGGTCTCTTTGGCCAATGTGCTTCAGAAAGTGGGGAGGTCACAGGCTCCAGGCACCATGAGGATCCATGTGGAAGGAAGCAGAATGCCAGCCACTGTCATTGTTTCTCCTGAGATTCCCACAGGTGCTGGAAAAGGCATTTCAGGGAATGACAGACCCTCAGCTGCTAGGTTTTGAATGAATGATGAGACAATTAAAGATGAAGATCCAGCAGCAAGATTTGGTACATGAATAATCAGGAGAAAGGAAGTTCTTGCTAATCAAAGACAGAATGGTATGGGAGTGACTGTTTTTCCATTTATTCTTTCTTTCATTGATTTCTTCATTGATTATTTTTGCTGAGTTTTTCCTGTGTTCAAGGGAGTGCTCTGGGTGCCAAAAGGTAAATAAAGAATGTCTCTTTCCCTAAGGAAATATAGTTTAGGGCATAATCATGTAGTAAATCATTTCAACATAGCCAAGGTCACTGTAATTTAGGCGAGTGTGTGGTGTTATAAGAGAAAAGAGAATAAATCACTTATTCTGGTACAGAATTCTGTGTACTGATGTACAGTTGCACAGAACAGGAATAAGAGGCCATAACCAGGGATTTGATTTCTTATAATTTATCAATGAGATTACCAGTGGTAGTTGTTTCAGATTTCCAAGTACCAATATGAACTCTCAATAAAGAGTAAATTCTAACCTGTAATGAAGAATGTATAATAGGTAACATAATAGAAAGGTCCACCAGAAAAATTTGGTGAAATACATAGAAAGTGATCAGCAGCTAAAAAAAGTCCAGGTGCTTTATCTTCAACTGAATACCAACTTCTCAAGTTTATACCAAAGTAGGAATCAACTTCTTTTTGTAAGTGGAGCCATTTAAACTGTTGAGAATGCCAGTGGGGTGGGGAACAAAAAAGATTTATTGGGGATAGGGTGAAAAAGAGAAAACTGGAAAGAGCAAAGACTAAGAAGTGAAGAGGTAAGGATATAGAAGGAAAGGCAGCAAAGGAAGAGAAGAGAGGTGCCCAAAGGTTATGATGTGAGGTTCAAACAGGTATAGGATCAAGAGATCAAGGCAGAGGGGTCGTACCTGCAAAATAACCCAGTGACCTTTCTTGGCAGCTAGGTCCAGTGCGGCCTCAGCCACTACCTCTTGTCCTTGCCCCAAAGACACATTGTGAAAGTTCCGATTGTTGAAGGTATATCCCAGTTTTTTGCCTAAAAGAAGCATGTTGTCATTGTTATCTTCTGTGTCTAATGATCTATGTGGTATAATGTTCATAAGTTCACACACACCTCTATATTGCTCTCAAACACCAACAAGCCTGAACCCATATGCCAAGCCTCATATGTTGAGGAGGTAACATTCCCAGCTTTTTGTTTTCAAATAAAAGGATGTACTTCTCTACACCAAAATTGCTTCACCCTGCCCTCTTCACTTAGTCCCTGGAATGGGTAGTAGTAATGGTGCTCTTCTGTTCAGATTCCTTTTGAGACCAGGCATTGATGTTCTGTTCTAGAATGCTGCTATGAAAAGTCTCAAAGAGTAGCAAGTATGTGGGGATGGCTTCTTCGACTTACTTTGTTCTCTAAATATATATTTTACTTTTAACTTTACTGGAAGATGTGACCAAAGTAATTCTGGCTTGTCATGCTTAATGACATATTAACTTCCACCTGTGCTATTCTCAACATGTGGACAATTTTATTTCATCATTTTGCGTGCATTAAATTGAAGAGAGGCAAGAAGACAAGAAGGTTGTACAGATATGAATGTTCAGTAGGATGTATCTTGATGACATGTTAGATGTTACTGGTGTTGGGAATGGATTAAGGGAATAAACAACTAAAACAACCATGTCTCTGAAGCAAGACCAAAGCTCATGAGTTGGTTTCCAGCCCAAGAAAAACTTCACATAAAGAAATGACCTTAATACAGAGAACCAATTCTGCCTTGATATCGGGTGTTAGCTCAATATAATAAAATTTATAGAAATTATATAATACTCTTGAGACAAAAGATCATAAAAATGTACACTACCATGAAGGAATCATCAAGTAATTTTTCTAGAAAAGAGAAGTACACAAGAGAGAAGAGGCAATATTAAAAAAGAGAATAATAATAATCTGTACTTAAAATTTAGTTTCAGGGGAACTAAAATTGAAAAGTTGATACTTGTGCAAGAAATTAAAAAGAACTGTCAATATTAGCAATTTCTTTTCCTTCAACAGAAAAAGACAAAGCAAGAACATGACTTTTTGTAGATAGTAATAGTTATTATAGATTTCATGGAGATGAACCCAAGAAATAACTTTATTAAATTCTATAAATCTTAACTGGCAATAGATTTGATGTCAGCCTTAGCATCAACAATATAAACAACCCATTCCAGAGAAAACCCCAGAATAAAAGGTGCTAGGGTTATTAGATAGCCTTGGTGATGTTCCTACTCACAGAAGAGTCTATTTCTTTTTTATTGGCCTGAGAAGGATATGAAAAGAGGGGCTTAATAAAGATTAGAGTGAAAACTACACACTGGAGGGACTACTAGAGGTAATGTCTAGCAGAGCACAGTTCAGCCAGAATCAGTTTGCATTAATCAAAATGTTATGCATGATTAGGAGATTGAAGAGAAAGAAAATGAATCTCAGAGATGCTGAGAAGAGGGAAAACTGATGAGACTCACACTCAGCCAAAGGTGACTGACCACATGCCAACCTAGTGATATGCTGATGCAAACTTGCAGAATTCTTTCATTCACAGTTTCAGGATTTTCCACATGCCTTGCTGGGTCATCAGCAAGTCCCTCTCATCAGCCATGTTCTCTTGAGTCTTCACCTTCTTGTTGTATGCTATGGTTCCCATGCTCCCATCCCCACTGCCTTTAACTCATCTCCCCCTTTTTGATTTCCTTCCATCTCTCCACACTGTGGTGTCACTTGGACCATTGTAAACCTTCTTTAGCATCTTCATGGCATATTCTACCTTTACTCTCTTTGAGGACACTGAAATTTCTGTGGACTTCTGTCCCATTCTATATACTGGGGAGACTAAAAAGAGAAACATTTTTCTAGACTTTTCTTACAACTTGCATGCCATTTCTTCTCATGTAGAAACCCATTCTCTTTTGAAGCACATGGCATCTGGTTATATTATTTACTAACTTTTATATTATCTGCCTTCTACCAACTTACATAGTGAGGGTCACTTTTACCAGGAACTCTGGAACAAAGGAAGTTGGTTCAAAATCTTGCATAGTTTCTGTTTCATTATTACCCTCTTAAATTTTAATGTCACTGTGGATGACTCAAGAGAGCATCCAATGTCATGCTTCCTCATCTTCAAGGAAGTCACCTCCATTCCATTTCTGTCACTTACTCTGTCCCACTGGCTACCCCCAGGGTTTTATTATCACTGAAAACTGTCCAATGTCTGAAGCATTATTCTTTCATATCTACCTGTGGCTACTAGTTTCCACTTTTCAGGTTGTCTACTCTTCCTTCCTCCTCACCTATTATCATTCTACTTCAGGGAAATTTCCAGATCATTGACAACCCTTTTTTAAAAAAATATTTTTTTCTAATCATGTGAACCATGATTTTATAAAATCCCCAATGGCACTGCAGCTTCTACCTCTTCATAAACCCAGCTTCTATATAACCTCAACTGTGGATGAATCTAAGCATTAATAAAAGAGAAAAATAATGTCTTTGGTGAATTGGAACCACTATAAATTCATGGTTTTCAATCTGTATCTTGTTTGATAGTCTTTCCATGTGTCCAGAAATTGTCTATGTTGCTCATTCTCCTTATTCTTAAAATGTCCTAATGGAACTAAGGTTCTCACACTCAGCAGTGTGAGTACTCTTTACTTCCTTGAGAAAACATGTGTCATATAGTAGAGATGGCTTCAGTTAGTACCATTTTTTAAAAAAAAATTAAAAATATACTTTACATCACTCTTCCTCTTTGTACAGTATATACTTTCTCCTCTCAGGTGTAGTCCCCATGAAATTCCTGCTACCAATTCACCTGTGTCTCATCACAATAGTCTCTGTGCTCTTCCTACCTGTTTTGTTTTTCCTCCTCCTCCCCTAAAGACTGTCTCTGATTTATAGTTGTCTGTTTATTTTGATTTTTAATTTATTATAATTATTTCCCCCCTGATCCCTTATTTGTTTCCTCTACAGTCCTCTTATAAGTGAAATATTTTATCTGCATTTTTTTCATATCCCTATTATGTCTCTATCTCTACACCTCCCCATTTCAGTAGAAGAGGTACCCTCTCTCCCACCTATTGTTCATCTGTTCTCTATATCCCATTTGTTTTTCCATCTTAATATTCAATTTATTTATTCTCTTGCTCTCTGGCACATGAACAAATAAGTCTCTCTTGATACAAATAATAATCCTCTGCCAGTCTTGAAGTCACTCTCTGAAGACTGTACTTACTCCAACTTAACCAATTTTCGATTGACTCTTAAAGAAAAGAGAATGGGGTCAAAAACAATGAAAAGGAGACTCTGAGCAAAGTGTTCATAACCTCACTGCAAAGACACTAAATTGAAAACTGTTTTTTGGAATATACTTCATAGCAGGTCTATAAAAACCTAAGTGAATTTAAAGTTCTGACCAGAACACTAGAAAGAGAAAGAGGAGGCAATGGAAGGCAAAGATACTAGATACAATTTCTTTCTTACCACGAAATGGAAATATAGAATTCATTTTGTTAAAGTCAGATAATTAGGCAAAGGAAGATGGCAGAACCACTTGTGGTAAACCCCACATCATCAAATACCTAATTTAATTGCAGTTTCAATCCCTCCCAAAAATGTAATCTTAGCCAATCTGGAATTTTCTAATCAATATTAGCAAGGTAATAACTTTCTTATTCTCAGACAAGGTGGCCTTACCTGAAATTATCTCTTTTCTTATTTATCTTGTCATTTCCTGCCTAGAGAGGTATTACATTTTGTATAGTTCTTTGGAATTCCTTTTTACTTGCTAGATGGAATCCTGCCTGATTCATGAATCACTTAATAAAGCCAATGAGATCTTCAGATTTACTCAGATAATTTTTTTTTTGTTTTCATGAGACCAAGTAATATCATGCTAGTCAAGTGACAGAAAAATTAAGATGTCTGCATAAGGGTGGAAAGAGGAGACCCTCTTTTGGGAGACCTGAAGACAAATCTATGCCTTGGAAGGATATGACAAAAGGGTATAAAGGAGGAGAAAACAGCAGACTCAAAGAATAGGTGAATTATCATCAATGCTGTACAATGCTTACTATACTTTTAATGCATCAAAATCTTTCCACATCTGAGATTTCATTTTATCCTCAAGGTAACCCTAGAAGGTGATTGGAAACAAGGGAGAAGTAGATGAAACAAAAGCAGAAAATAAACATGCAAAAAGGAAGGGTAGCTCATACAGGTAGAAGGCGATGAGAAGAAGCAAAAATTAAAGTACAATTAAAAGATTAATCCAAGAAGGCAAGAAGGGAAGTCATAGGGGTGGATGGCAGTAGATTTCATGTTAAAACATAGTTCAAGAAATGTAGATGGACTTTCTTTTTTCCTCCTCCTCCTCCTTCTTCAAAATTGTGATGGGAGAAAAATCTTGGCGGATGCTAAGAGGCACAAAAGTGGCAAAAAGTAGACTCCTAATCAAGGCTTATAGGTGAGCTTCAGGGGCTTAGAGAACTCGCCAAGTCATATACACAATTTTATCTGTGCATTCATATATTTGGGAATGGTGGTAGAATGAGGATGAGGAAACACAATTTTTGTCTGACTTAGAGTTTTAAAACACACTGGGCCTCTCTAGTGGTGCAAGGGGTTAAGACACAGTACTGTGAAATTGTCTGCAGCCACTGCAGGTGACCCACATGGCACAGCAGACCTCTCCTGTCTTGCCCGCTGCTCCCTCAGCAGTGCATTTCAGTAGACTCACCTGTTCCTCACTTTGTCTCTGGTGAATCCTCTCATCCCACACCTCTGGCTTGTACCCCAGTTCTTGTATGCATAAATAAATATTAAAAACTAAACAAAACAAAATACTGCTCAATAATAATTACCACCATGATGAAACAAAGGGAGAGAAATGAAGGCATTAAAAGCACAAATCACATACTGAAAGATGGGAAAGAATGCTAAGCTTTTTAAGAGTCAAAATTGAGAAAGATAGTGACCTGTCTGATAAGTAGATCCTGCCCAAGCACAGAGGCAGTCAGTTTACTTAGTAAACCAGGCTATTGGAAATAGGAGAGAGTGTCACGTGGATTACAAACTTGAGAATAGGAGCCTAGAAGGCAAACTGACTGTATTCAAGATGAGATAACAGAAATGTCATGAATATATTCTAAATGGGTGAGTTATAAAATAAATCAAACTATCAAGAAGGCAGGGAGGGAGGAAGAGAAAGAGAAAAAGAGCACAGGTACCTAAGTAATCTCTAGTTGATGGACAGCTATTTTGCCGCTGGCAAGGAAATATGTGTTAAGATTAAGTCAAGGGCAGGGCTAGATAATATATTCAGAGACAAAAAACCAATATAGATATGGAAGGGGTCAGCTTGCCTGAAATAACAGAAAGCTTCAAATGACATGATGGAATCGTTGGAGGTCAGTAGGCACAGAATAGTAGGAAATTGCTCATAAACAGGGTTTATAAAAGCTTCTAAAAAGAGAAAGTATGGAATAAAAATGAGGAGACTAGATTTGTCAATATGAAAGGAGTAAAGCCTTCAGGGGACAGGGAGAACATAGAACTTTATAAAACAGTGAAAGTCAGGAATAACTTAGCTATCACAACAGTGTGTGTGTGTGTGTGTGTGTGTTGCAGTTTATTGAGGTAATTGGCTAGGAATCTCTGAATGTCTTATTATAATGGTTCTTAGGATATTTATTCATTTGCTTATTAATTCATTCAAAAGCATCATTCATTCATATATTCATTCAAAAACACTTTCTCTGTTCTAGTTATGCTTTTAAGCAGCATGATTCTCAATAGCCAAAAGAGGAAACAAACCAGATGTCTATCAACTATTGACTAGATAAACAAAATGCAGTTTCACTACGGAAATGGAGTATCAGCCAGACATAAAGAGGACTGGAGTTCTGATACATGCTACAACACTGATGCTAAGTGAAAAAAGGCCAGTCACAGAAGACCACAAAGTTCTAGAATTCCATTTATAAGAAATATCTACAGTAGGTAAATCTTTAGAGATAGAAAGTAAACTATGGCAACTTGAATTGAGGAGGTGGTAGAATGGAATGACCATGATGGGTCATAGATATAGCATTTCTTTTTGGGATGATGGTTGCAGAACTTTGTGAAAATATTAACAAAATTTCAATTAAATGCTTTAAATGAGTGAATTTATGGCATATGAACTACATTTCTGTAAATTTTTTGATGATTTGAGAAAAAGGAGAATTGATAGGTATTAATGGGAAATAATTTTCATTTTTCATGTAAGAATAAATAAATAATAAAATGAATTAAATTCAAATATAGTGATACAAGATGATTAGTAAGAAATAGAAAACTAAATGAAAACATGGTGTCTGGGAAGTGGGAGTGGATATGGGGGGGTTCAGGAGTTGGGAAATAATGCTTTTTTTTTCAGTTTATAATTGGTATTTAAAATATACATACAGCTATTAATTGAAAATTTTAGGAGCCTACAACTGAAATATGTATTAAGTTAGAGAGTAAGATAATTCTTTTGTTATATAGATATCATCTATTATTTAAGGTCAAATTAGTTTTTTTTTTGAAAGATTTATTTATTTATGCATACAAGTACTGGGGTACAGGCCAGAGGTGTGGGGGGATGGTGAGAGGATTCACCACAGACAGAGCAGGGAGCAGAACAGGCAGATCAACGGAAGTACGCTGCTGAGGGGAGCATCGGGCACAGCAGGAGAGGTCTGCTGCGCCATGTAGGTCCTCTCCCTGGCCGGCAGCAGGGATCGAACTCGTGCTGCAGTGACTGCCGTTTGCTTCATAGTGCGTTGCTTAACCCACTGCGCCACCAGGGAGGCCCCTCAAATTAGTTTTATCTCAAGTAACCCCAACCACCAGGCGTGTTCGATATATTCCTTTCATTTTCATAATGAACAGGTTGCTCATGGATTTGTGTTACATGTTCTGGACTTTAATCTATAAAGACCAAGCTCTATAAAAACGTGTAAAGTTTTTATTTAATTTTGCAAAATGTTGAAGTTTTGCTAGCTTTATAGTTTTGATTAGTTATACTGCTTCACTTGATCTACTTACTGAATATCATCACATGAAATGCATTATGCTAAGAACTAGGGATATTGTGGTAAAGAAGACACCTTATTCCAGGGAGTTCTTGTTCTCATGAGAAAATATAATGGTCACCTGGCAATTAAAATATGATAGACAGAAAAAGGACACTCTAAGAGCCCATAGGAACTCCTTGGAAGGCAAATAGGGCTTTCTGGAGGTGGTGACACTGAATTTTTCCCCCTCTTTTTCTTAATTTATATATATTTGTTATCAGTTGTGGTCCCCATGGATTTTCCACCACCATTTCACTAGTGCACCATCACTTCAGTTGCTTGTGCTCTTTCTGCCCTCATCCCATTCCCTCTCCACTCCCCACAAAGTGTTTCTGATTTGTCCTTGTCTTTTTGTTTTTTTGTGTGTTTTTTAATTGTCATTATTATATTCCTTGGTCCCTTATTTGGTGAATTGTTATCTGAAGAATGAATATAGGTGAAGAGGAAACAGCATGTATAGGAGAATGGAATGACTGCAGTGTAGAATACAAAAGAGAAGAGTTGGGAAATGTAGAGCCATGAAATACCAGAGATGTCCATATCCTAATCCTCAGAACCTGTGTGTGTGTGTGTGTGTGTGTGTGTGTGTTAGTTTACATGGCAGAAGGAACTCTGCTGATGTGATTAAGAAACTTGATGGAATACTACTCAGCAATCAAAAAAGATAAACTCATGTCATTCATAGCAACATGGATGGAGCTAGAAGGGATCACATTCAATGGAATAAGCCAGAAGGAAAAAGAAAAATATCATATGGTTTAATTTATAGGAGAAATATAGGGGAACCAAATAAGGGATCAGGAAAAAAATAGCAATAAAAAAATCAGCAGGTATAATAAATCAGAGACATTCAGTGTGTGTGTATGGGAAGGGATCAAAATAAGGCAGAGACAAGCACAAGGGACTAGCTGATTCACAGGTGAATTTGTGGTGGTAGTTTTATGGGGAATACAATGATGTAAAAGATATAAATTAAAAAAATTTTAAAAAGGAAACGATGTGAGATGATTATCCTCGATTATCTGAATGGGCCTGATCATGGGGATCCTTACAAGGCAAAGAGAGAAGCAGTAAGATCCACTTATGACTTCTGACCTCCAAAACTGTTAAATAATGAATTTGCATTAAGCCTCTAAATTTGTTACAGCAGCAATGGGAAACCGATAATGAAAAGTAGGTTGGAGAAGTAGGAGGGGGGACCAAGTTCCCTGTAAGTCAAGTTAGGGAGTTTGGACTTAATTCTGAGGGCAATGGGAGCCTTTGACAGGATCATACTTTTATTTCAGAAAGAAATACAGCTATAGTAAGGGTGATGGCTGTGGGAGTGGTGTCAGAACGAGATCTCCTTATGAAGCTATTACTATGGATTCTGTCTCATCTAGCCCAGAACTATCCTTTCCTTGGCAGTGACCTCTGGTGTTGGTTCAGTGGTGACTCTGGATTCTGTATGATTAGCCTTAAATATCACGTATTGTGTGAGACTTTAGTCAAAGGAAGACAATGAAATTACCTGAGCTTATGCAGTCTAAGCTGCAAGACGAAGCCTTCTTACCTTGGTTTTCCACATCCTTCAGTGGGTCCACCCCTGGAGACAATATGAAAAACATGGGAGTGGCTGGTCCTGATTCTTCAAATGAGGTTGCAAAGTCCAGTGCTCTTCCTACCACATATTTGCTTCCTAGTTTCTCCTCAACAAAATCTCTGCCAGAAAATAAAGTACATGTATCATGTCATGTATCAGTCACAAAATAACATCTGCGCAATAGGAAATGGAAAGATGTGCTCAAGTTCATGGGCTTGGTAATTACAGTGCTAAAACTAGCTCCAGGCTCACTACTTATAAAGTCAACCCCTAGAGCCTGTGTGGCTAGCTGTCAGCCTGCTTACCCAGAACAAGGCTCGTTCCAAATCCCCATCCATCCAGATCAATGCTGACTCCTCTGTAAAGTCTGAGTGTCCTGTCACATTCTTACCATCCTCCAGAAGACTGCCAGGACCAGTGCTTTCTGAAAGGCAGCTAAGCCCTCTATATTTCATATCCCTGCGATCCTCCCTCCCTACCCAAGATTTAAGATCTTCCAGTCTTTTAGTCTCGTATTCTAGCATTCTTTATATTTTCTTTCATGTAACTTCACTTACCAATGTTCCTTTTCAAAATGTCCACTTTGCTGCAGCCACTTACTGACTGTCTGGCTCAACTCTGGACCTTAATCTCTCCCCTAAGAATACTATTTGACCTGTGGACTTCTTGGTTGGGCTCATCCTCTTATATGTGACCTACCTCAGAATTGGGAGGTGGGGTCACAATCCTGCTCACTTATGACTACTATTTGCAAACCATTATTTATCTACTAGTGTGGCTCCATTAGAGCAATACCCCCTGGGTGGTATCACCACTGTCTCTGCACATCAGTGACACCTTTGGTCACTCATTCACTGAGTTCTTGGGCACGTGCCTCGGTGACATCAACATCGATGTGGACAATTCTCCAAATTTTAACTCTTCATGTCTTCCCCATTCCAGTCTCCTCCAAGACCACACCCTCATTATTGTCATTACTGGAAATTTTTTCTGTATCTGAAAACATAAATGGAAATATCCCATTCTCTGACTTCTACCCTTAAAATTCATTTAGCATTTTCTTATACAGCCTCTTCTTTATCAGTATTAATTCAACTACAAATGCAGGATTTTTAGTATCTTAACCTCTTTAATGTTTATCATTCCCTTATTATTTTCACTTCTTTCCTATTCAGTGGAGACTCCGTGGTCTACAGCTTCCTACCAAACAAACAAATAAACAAAACCCACACACAACTTTTTTGAGTTACAACTGACATACAATAAAATTCACCTATTTTAAGTAAATCTTCCAACTTGCCTAATCCTTGAACATAATCCAGTTTTACTATTTCATTCTACCAATAAGCTTCATTATGCCTACATAGAAAATTCTTATTCCCTTACTGTAGTCTGAGGCAACAACTGACCTGCTTTCTGTCTCCACAGACTGCATGATGCAAGACTCTAATCATTCCCTTATCAATATTCTTACTGCCCTTGCCGGACTCTTATTCCAACACACTAACTTGAAATGACTCACACTGATCAACTGAACTCTGAATTAAACATAGGCTATTCCATGCTGCTGCAGGAAATCCAGAAGGTCAGTGTCAGGACAAATGCAGGAACTTAACTAATGACTTGGAATTCCCTGGTTAGCCCTCTCTTTTTGTTTTCCTATTTCAACATTCTCTACTCTCCTCAAATCAACCCTACCATCTCTCTTATCACACAAAATTTCTGCCATTCTTCTAGCACTGATCCACAGCCACACTCTTCTTTGTGATGGAGATGCTCTTCTTGTCACAATAACAATGGATGATGTGGGCCTCCCTGGTGGCGCAGTGGGTTAGGCAATACACTATGAAGCAAACCACAGCCACTGCAGCATGAGTCCAATCCCTGCCGCCAGCTGGGGAGGTATGGCAGACCTCTCCTGCCTCGCCCGCTGCTCCCCTCAGCAGTGTGTTTCAGTTGATCTGCCTGTTCTGTTCCACGCTCTGTCTCTGGTTAATCCTCTCACCCCCTGCACCTCTGGCCTGTACCCCAGTTCTTGTGCATATAAATAAAAATAAATCTAAAAAAAAAATAAACTTATGCTAAAAAAAAAACCAAAACAACGGATGATCCTTCTATCTGTTCTTGGTCCCACCATCTCTACCACATTATAAGAGATCAGCATTGTTTTTAATGGAGGCAGACCTCTTACCTAAGTGTACTTAGGGTCTGAATAAAGTACTGGCAAACACAGAATTCATGGGATTCTTTGGAGCTCAGTTCTACCTGTCTGGCCATGCTGAGACTGCCCCATGCCTGCCTCCCTGTATCCCACATCCCTACCGCATGGCATAGGTCATCCGGTCGGGCCGCATGGCTCTCATCATGCACAGGCGCTGCAGGGCTGTCTTGTTCTTCCACTCCTGTGGGAACTTCTCCTTTTCAGGACATTCTGATTCCACAAACTTTTTCCAGCTCTTAGCAGATCCTTCAATGTCCCGATCCAGATTATAGAATTCTTCCATTGATGAAAGTGCCTGAGAAATTTCAGAGAATCTTGCTTTGAAACATGGTTTCTTAAGAAACCTATAATATGCACCAAGTTGGGGCTGAGGGATGAGATGATGTTATAGACATTGCTCTGTCTCAGGTACATTCTTGTCTGGAAACTTGGCTCTTCCCCCAGGAACCACAAAGAAGAGGAAGGATTTTGATCAGTCCAATTTCAGCACACTACCCCAGTAAAAGCCAACATTTAACAAATAAGGTGTGTGGGTTACCAGCAGCCGCAGAGATGGAGAAGCAACTGTCTTCAGGGTTTTAGATTGGGAGAGGGGCAAGAAGGCACACCAGGATTTTTCTGGTTATGGAGCCTGCATACTTTAAGTCCCCCACTCCTTCCTCTCATCCCTTCTTTCAACAACTCCTGTTAATTCCTGTCAAAATGTCTCTAAAATCATTGATTTTGTGTTAATGGCAACACTAAAATTTCTGAGTTGCCTGCTACAATAAGAATGAATTCCAAATGCTTACGTTAGTAACCCAATCTTTTCATCTTGCATTTCTTTCCAATATGTACAGTTAAGCAGGTATCAACTTCCCTCCTACTCTGTCTGTCCCCAGCCTTGGAAGTATACCAGACTTATTTCTAAGTCCTTGTTCACCTGGCTTTCGCTAAGTGAAAGGTCCTGTTCGCATCTATACCAAACTCAACTTCCTTTTTTCACTGGCCATGATTATTGTTTGTTAAGGTTTTAAAAGTTGTTAAAATCTAGTTCAATATCAGCAGTCTCCTTTATGTACGTTGTTTCTAACCTAGCAAAGCCCTCTCACACTTCTTCAGTGGACCACTTATAGCTACTCACATTGTTGATATCTCTGACAAAATGTCTGACTCAATTTTTAGATATTTGACCACGGCTAGCTTCTTTCCTTCCCTCTTCCTCTTCTGCTCCATATCTGGGCAAGTGGATCAGTAAGCCTAGACATTCCCCCATTTGGTGCTGCAGGGAAGATGTACAAGGTACATTTGTGCCCAAGCATGTGAGCCTCACCCCAACCCCACTCCCTAATCCCATAAAAACCCAAGGTAGTCTCCTTCCCCAACACTCAGCAAGTTATTTCCAGATGGTTTGTGAGCTCCCTTGATTTCCCCAGAAAGTCTCATTATGTGAATAATAAACTTTCCACACCCTCTTGGTTTGTGTGTGGCATCTTTAGTCTCATACTGAAATGAAATTTTGGGTGAGGGTCAATCCTGTTCCTTCAGAGTACATACATAAACAGCACACACTCAGACAGTTATCGTTCTGTTATTACTCAACTTTGCTCTTGCCACTGTAACACATGGTTAGACTGTGTCCAAAGTACTTATGACAGAGCAGTGAATTTTAACTGGTACATTCTGGTTATTTTAATGAATGAATTAATGAGACATTATTGAATATCTACTATTTGGAAATATAAAGGCAAAAAAAGAATGGACACATGCCTTTAAGGAACTTAACACTCCTAAGTTAAGGAGAATACTTGATGAAGGGAACCTTAGTAGGTATGTAGGATTCTATTAGACAGAGACAGAAGCAGAGAGAGGGAAGTGCATTTTATTGGGAAGAATCAATAAGAGTCAAAGTCTGCAACAGGGAGGGAGTGGAACATCTAGGAAGCAGTATAGCTGGAATAGCAAACAGGTGACATGGGGAGTAAAGCTAGAGGACACTTAACCTGGACTTGCCGAGTCTCCTGTGTTCATGAACACGTGACCTGACTTTATGTGCCCTTTTCCTCAGATTCTGTGATTTCCCACTTTCACCCTGATCACATAGAACTGGGAATGCACCTATACATGATGGAATACTATTCAGCAATCAAAAAAGAAAAACTAGATGCATTCATAGGAACATGGATGGAACTGGAAGGGATTATGCTCAGTGAAGTAAGTCAGAAGGCAAAAGAAAAATACCAGATGGTTCCTCCCCTAGGAGGAATATAAGGGAACCAAATAAGGATCAAAGAAAGGAATAAGAACAATAATAATGATAACAATAAAGACACAAAAACCAAAAATGAAAAGACAAGGACAAATTGGGGACACTTGGTGGGGAGAGGGGAGGGGGAAGGTTGAGGGCAGATGGGAACATGGGGACTGAGGTGATGGTGCACTGGTGATATGGTGATGGGGAATACATGGGGATTCCAATTGATGTCAAATATATATATATATATATATAACTGGGAATGCACCTTTATTCATGTTGAGAAGTGTAAGGAGTGGCTTGTAGAATGGTGGAGGAGGGACAAGGAAATGAGAGATGAGAATTCTGGTCCCAGTGGAGACTCTTATGATTTGGAGTCTGTATTTAAAACCTTTATGGGCTTTGATTTTCTCTTTGGAAAATGAGGCCAAGTAATCGTTGTCTGCATAGCTCTTACTCTAATGTAGATGGGAGTGCTTTGAAGACTATAAAGGCCTCCCTTGTGCTATCTGAGGGCCCCTGTAGTTATTGACTTGCAATTGCTGCTTTACTTGTCTGTTATTCCCACAAGATTGTGAGTTCCCTGTGGGCAAGAACTTTCTTAGGCATTTCATTTGCTTTAGGCCTTGTAGGCTGCCTGGAACTCAGAAAGTGCTTGATTAACAAAGTTTGACATCTGGATAGCCAGCAGGGGAGCTCTTGACAGACTGCAAAAAGCTGCAGCTGCTGTAATAATTTCTCTCTGTGCTGAGGAGGAGCTAACTTTCATCTTCTTTTAGGCAGCCCCTTCACCCCCTCTTCCCAGCTTGCATTGTCACTAATACTTCTGCAGTCCCATTACCCCCTCTGGTGTCACCACAAAACTGAGCAAATTACACTGTGATCAGTGTTCCCAACTGCCATGACTGGGTCTGAAACACACTTCCTTGAAGCTCTGGATTGAACACAATTGCAACATTTAATCTTCCAAATGAGGGGAAGGGATTTTTAGCCTTCTAATAAGCTAAATGGAAATGACTAATTAACCTAATTACATTGGACTGTGTAGCAAAATACAACTGTGCTAAACTGGCATCCAGGGTGGTAGTGAGGGGCCTTTTCAAAGACAAAAGGCGTGCATCAAAGATGAGGTTTTCTAGTGAAGACCAGAACATTCCCATTACCTAAAAGTTCAGCATTTGATGAGACTTAAAAAATCCTTACCGGGGCTAATAATGAAAGCAGTATTTTATCACAAAGATTTCACCCATTACCTGCTTATTAGTTCTGGGGAAACAAAGCAATCAACCTTCCTTATCTGATAGAATGTTAAAAAAATTACTTTTATCATGTCCTATTCAATTATACTTATTTTGTTTCTTTAGGCTAAAAATCCAACTGAACCCTCAAAAAGAATGTTCGTCAAAGGCTCTGTGATGTGCTCTACACATTGCCATTGTGTTTCATCTGCTCACATCCTGCACTGGGCTTGAGTTGGATGGAAATGGGTCTTTGCTGCTCCACATAACAAGCTCATAGAGATAAAGCCTCACTCATTTGCAAAAGCTTTTGAATGGTCAGATGAGATTAGGCAACAAAACAAAACAGCTAAGTGAAGCAAAGCGAAGCAAAGCATCTATCTTGTAAAAAGAGCAATGGAACTGAAATGCACAGTAGCTTTTGAATTGAGCTATGTAAAATGAAAGCAGTAAAGAGTGCTTTTGAATCACTTATTCTATATGACTTTTGTGGTGTACTATAAAGGCAACTGGATATGAACCAGGTGGGCAACTTACAATTCCTTAAAGTTTTTCCTTTTATGGACAAATTTTTTAGGCACAACCTATATCAGTCACAGGATATATAGACCTAAGAGTTGGGAAATAAATAGTCATAACTTGATGGGGTGAATTGTGTACCTGAAAAATAAGTAGTGAAGAACTAACTTTCCAGACTCGTGAATGTGATCTTAGATTTGTATAGGGTCTTCATAGTTATAATCTAGGTAAGATGAGGTCACTAGGTAATTTTCTATTTGTGAGAATAGAAGAAACTCAAAGGCACAAGGAGAGAAATTGACTATATGAAGAATGAGGAGACAGATGCAGAGATTGGAGTGATACTGTCACAAACTAAAGAATATACAGATCTGTCAGTAATTGGAAGAGACAAGGGAGGATCCTCCTCCAGGATTTTAGTAATAAAAAATTAGTAAAAAACACAGGGAATGAGAGCCAGTCCTATTACTTTAGATTCATACTTTTTTGTGCTATGAGGCATATAAAATGCAAGCAACATGTAAAATCATAGTATTCATTTTATGTAGATGCTATTTATCACACACCACCAAAATCAGTGGTGGGAGCTCATTCTCCTGCATGAAGTCAGCTGCCCAGAGAGAGCACACCTCCACTTTCTGGCCCTGGGCTCCACCCCATCACCATTACTATTGGGCATCACATCAAGTCCTGTGAATGGAGCCCTGGCCCCTCCTGACAGTGACTTATAGTTTTTGACCTTTTCAACATTAATCGAATCCCAACAAAACTAATATAATTAATACAGAAAGAAAATGGACTTTACCATCAGACAGACTGAAATTTGTGCCCTGAATTTGTTCCTGATATTTGATTTCAGTTTCTTCATGTAAAATGAAGAGAAATAATACTTGTGAACATTAAAATGAAAGAAGGTAGCATATTTTTAAGATTCTACTTATTTTATTTTTTAAAATTAATTGATTTTTAACTGAGGTAATAATTGGGGTGCTCCACCAGCTATTATCACCACAGTGCATGCACCACCAACTCACCCATAATCCACCAGCATAGATTCCACCATGTGCCTCCCTCCCTCTTTGTTCTTACCCCTCTTCTACCCACTTCCCACTTTGCTACTTCAGTTCTGTAGAGTCAGCTATTTATTAACCACTTAGAATCTCAGACTGCATCTCTGACTTTGAGTCTGAGTTAGGATTCACTTGGGGACTCCTGAACAGAGTCCCAGCATCTGTCTGTTGCATAAAAGCGCTGAGGCAGCTTTGCTGCTGCAGGCCTGGGGTCACACAGAGGAGCCCTATTCCAGCCCCAGCACCAGCAGGTAAAAGGCAGCTCAGCTGAGATAGATTAAACCCTCAGCATCTTTCTGTACCCTTTAGCCTGCTCCTTCCACATCCAGTCTTCCCAGCAGGTCCAGGGAAGGCGAGCTCTGGTGTGGGGGTGCAGGTGAAGGGATGCACCTACACTTAACACAGCTCCATGCTTCAAACCCACTAGAGAGCCCCACTGAGTTCATGTGGACAAATGTCAGGGAAAAATTCCAAGAAATGAGAACTTGATTTTTTTCTAGGAGCTTTTTCTACTGACCTTGATGCCACCCCAAGCCTGATGGGAGAGGAACTCCACTGGACTGCTGACATCTGTCTGCTGGGGAGATCGAAGAAGGAAATCCAGCTCCTTTATGCCAACTTCCTGGCTCATGAGCAGGATCTGCAATTTGGAAGAATGACATCGTTTCTTTAACTAGTGTAGTCACTGAATCCTGGAGATCTTACGGGTTGTTGCTCAATGTGATTACTGCTGCTTCGAAACTAGAGCTTGCCCACCAATTTTGGAATAGAGGGTGAAGTGAAAGAAAGTATATATTGTTGCAGATAAATTCTGTGGGCATCTCTTCTCAGCCCAAATATCAGTGTGACTTAAAGGCACCCAGTGAATGAGTATTTATCTTGGTTCACAAGCATTTTATGCATCAATCATAAATGTCACAGAACACCTTCCTGCAAACTAGCTAAGAAGATGACACATACAAATGACAGGATTTAAGGAGAGTGTCAAAGTAACATATGAATATATGCAAAATAAAAATGCATATATGAATAAATAATGTTAAAGAATAGGGAGTGCCCAGCAACCTGCTGTAGGGAGATTACTTTGATTAAACTGTCAGTAAGGGGTTTTGAATTAGGCCTTGGAGGAACTAGGAATGGGAAGATTTAGACAGGAATGGAAGGTTTTCCAGGCAGGGGGAAGTGTAGGAATTTGGAAGAGAATTATTGAGGTATGTGTAGGGGAGAGTGGAGAATTTGGCTTGCCTAGGCCTAATGATTCACACATGAGGTGCTTGGGAAATTCTTTTCCCTCTTCAAATGGTATTCTCTGCTGAGATTATAGATGGGAGTGCTCACTAAGAAAAAAATAAGTTGGTCAATTTGAGGAAAATTCTCTAAGGATAAAACAGATCAGAAATAGCAGGTGAGGTAGGGCAGTCCTTGTAATATAAGATGGAAACAGTTATGAGAGAGGAGTGAAAGCTAGGATGTGAAGCTCCTCAGCATTTGGGGAAGTGAGTGGTAAGGGGAAAATTAGTCTTTCTCTGATGGCCAAGTTGTCATCTGGGCTGGAGTGGAGACATACTAAGAGGCACACACACTAATACTCTCTCATGAATTCAAGCACCAGATGTACAAACAGAGCCAAGCACAGAAGTCATCACAGGATAGCTGACTTTTACCATTGGTGAGTAAGATAACCTAGTTTGTACTCCCAATTTACATATGGGAAAAAAGTATGAATGACTAAATGGTTAGAAAGATAAATGCAGTATTTTTTTAATGCTGAAACTAAGTGGAAGCCAGGGTTTTTTTTATTAATATTGACAGTCCCTGATGGGAAGTTTGCCAGCCTCTGAGAAACAGAGTTGGTAAAGAATCTTTGAAGGCCCAGGCTGCTATGGCTAGAGATCTTATTCTAGTGTAAGTTTGGCATGATAAACTTGAAATCCTAAAGGTAAAAAAAAAAAATAATGAGCTCTGACAATGTTCTTAGAGCATGTCAAGAAGAGTATAATTATTGGTATGGTCATTCAGTTTTATCTTCAGTGCCAGTTTGGATGGATTTGTAATGACTGCTGGATGATTATTTTTTTAATCTGTTAATAATATTTTTATTTTCTTCTTTTTTATATATATTTGATGTCAATTGTGGTGCCCATGGATTTCCCAAAAATGGATGATTATTTTGAGGAGGATCTTAGATCATCAGGGTCAGCAAGAAAAGAGTAATGAATGATTTTGTGTGCCTGCCATGAATGGGATAGTGGGGGCAGTGTGGTGTGCCACATTGGATTTTGTTGCTTGGTATCTCTGCCTAGCGTGCTGTAGTCTGCATTCTATGGGAAGGGATGTTAAAAGAAGAAAGTATCTTTATACCTGCTGATGAAACACTAGAAAATAAAATGTTTTCTGGAAACTTCTTTAATCACTTTTACCTGAAAAGTGAGTTGGGCAAGGTAGGTCAGCTTATCACACTCGAAGAGCCCGCGGGTGGTATACTGGTACACAGAGAAAGTGATGCTGTCTATTAGATTGGTTACTCGCTCCCTGAGATTCTCATCAGGAGTAGCCTTTTCCACAGCTTTCTGGAAGACGATACTGAAGGCCTGGGGGGGTAAAAGGTAGAAAAATGGTAATTTGCAAAGCTCTCCTTTATAAAACTAGTGGTCTTGCCTGTGAAGACTATTATAATTTGCCAGAAGTGTCTTATCAGCAGATCCTGCCAAGAAGGACAGCGGTTACAAGAAAACATGCTGTTAGCTCTTTTCTGAGTTTGTGCATATGAATTTTGTTGTCTCAAAGTGGGCAAAGCTATGGGGCATGTAGAAATTTAAACAAAGATAAATTAATGTCTGGTGACTAAAATAATTAAGTCCAACAAGATTTTGTTGGAGAACGATCTGCTTTAAAAAGTAAACATAGTCAGCAACAACTGGCTGGGATTAATGATTCTATACACTAGATTATAGAATTTTTGATGGTAGAGCCAGTGTCTTGTATACTATTTTGTTTCTAAAAAGAGACCTCTGTGCATAGTAGGAACTCAGGCTATTTTTCATTAATTGTATTTTATTTTGGTAGTGGTCAGAATTTCCTGTTTCTTTGTTTTCCCTCCTATTCATTTGATAAATTCTCTTCTGTATTCTTTATTTCAAGGATCCTTCCTGCAGGTGGTCAAGGCATAGTCTGCTTTGGTTACATTCTATGCATTCTACACATTTGTGGAGGAAAGTGAAATAAAAATCAAATGATCCAAATTTCCATTGTTTCAAACTTAGACATTGACTAAATTATGAAATAAATATTAGTTATGCCATATTTTGAATGTTATATAAATAGAACTAAGCACTTAAGAAATGAAACTCAAACTATAATTGGGCTTATTCAATTCTTAGCTATGCAGATTTCCAGTCTTCTGTATTTTCCATTTGTAACTTCAAGGAGAAAAAAAAATCTTAGATTTTTCTAATACTAGATATTTGAGTTGCAATGAAAACCATGTAAGATTTGAGCCTAGCGTTTTTTCATTTGCCAAACAGGGTAAAAAGTGAATTCCTCTATTTCATAGCTCCATGGTGTTTCTTGTTATCAAAATCCTTGCAGTCTTCCTTCTTCATTCACCTTTGCTGATTCTAGAAAAATCTTTGACTGCCTTCTACCCAATCCATTGTGATGTTTGCTCTCACTTGGTAGGATTTAGATTGGAACAATAGCTCATCAGAGGCTAATAATGCCTCCTAGCACTACATGGAACAATTTGGGGAGCTTCTACTTGCAGAATAGATCCTCAGAGACTGGGTATATTTCCCCCCAGGTGATCACTATGGCTTTTCTTTAAACCCTATTAAAATGAATGGTGATCAGAAAAGAATTTCTAGTTACTAAGTTTAAATAAAATGATTCACAATTCAGGAGAAGATCTAAAGAGAATAAAATAACCTAGGTGCATTTAGCATTTTCCTTACACTAAACTAATTTTGACTCTTTTTTCTTTTTATCTTAAAAGGACCTTCTTCCTCATACTTTCAAAGTCTGCACAGCTTTGGTGCTGGGTTTGATCTCGTATGTGTGTTCTTCCAGAAGGTCTCTTCTGCCGACAGTTGCTAGCTCTAACTACGCTTTGTCACCTTTTTAGGGACTTTCTCCATTGCCTTGTATCTTATATAGTTCTTATCTGTTCAAATGATACTAGATTTGAATGCCCTGAGTATGGGGCCATGGCTTACTAACTTTGTCTTTCCCAGAATCAAGTCCAGATCTTCACATATAACATAAAGGATATACTAGACCCAGGGTCTCAAACGCAAATGCCTTCAGGGGTCAGGTGTGTGAGACCAAGTAGGGAGCAGGGAAGGCTATGGTACTCGGAGGGCCCCTCTATAGAACAGTCATTCCTTTGTTCCAGCAAATTCATCCATGTGAATTGTGAGTTTGGTGCTGCCAAATCTTACAAACTTTCATGAAAGTTGGAAAGTGGAATTTGTGTGAGATCTTCCTATTTTTAAATCTTCATAACCAAAGAAAGTATCTGAAAAATCCTCTGAAGACAAAACAGGTCAAAATAGGCCTGGGGTCTCTGTTGTGAAACTAGTACCTTATGTTCTGTCTACCTAACCTAGCTGGGAAATGTTATTTCTCCAGCCATGACTTCAATCTGCAGGAACCCCTAGTGAGGTATCTTTTCAGTGGGGACACCCTCCTATACTGTGAGTGTGTCTATTAACCCTCTCTGAGCCTTTGGCTGGACTTTGGAAAATACTTATAATTACTTAAGTTCCATCTTAATCATGTTAGCCACTTCCGAGTCCATTCAAAACCTGGTTCCTGAAGAGTTTTTGCTTGTGTAAGGGTAAATACATATACTTAAATATATTCCTGCTCAAAACACTTTGGAAAAATAGGATGTTTGACCTATCTCTGGTTTCCATTCTCTGAAAATGACTTTCCTTTCTCTGCCAGGAACAGGAATTATAAAATTCAAGTTCAGACAAAACCTGAGATTAATTTTTTTTAAAGATTTTTTTTTCTTTATGCATACAAGAGCAGGGGTACAGGCCAGAGGCTTGAGGATTCACCAGAGACACAGTGGGGAGTGGAACACTGCTGAGGAGAGCAGCAAAGGAGGCAGGAGAGGTCTGCTGTGCCATGTGGTTTCCCTCCCTGGCCGGGGATGGAACTCGTGCTGCTGTGCCATGGATGCTTCACAGTGCGTCGCTCAATTCACCGCACCATCAGGGAGGCCCAAAACCTGAGATCTTGATAACTCAAGTGGCTGATATTTTTTTTTCCAAATCATAATAGGCTTCTACGGGTACTATTGTTTTGAGATTTTTTTGAAGTCACTTACTTGAGCTCCTTTAAACTTTTAAATCTTATTTCAGTGATTAAACTAGTGAATTAATAGCTGTCTGTGACCATTCTTAACAACACAGGGGCCCACAACACACCCTTCTTGTAAATAGAGCTTCCAATGACAAAACAAGCCTATATCTGGATAAATACTGCTGCACAACTTACAACATATGTTTGAACACATGTTTTCATGAGCATCATCTGAATCCTTTTTCTTAGCAAGAATAGAATTCTCAGAACTACAGAAGTGACCCTACAGTTATTAGGCTTATCATTCTAACATTTATACTGGTTTAAAACATTTTGTAGTTTTATAATTTTATAATTATTTCATATGCTTTGTTGACATGAATATAAGGTCAAGTACAGGGTTTCTTTTAAAAACATATAATATCACAAACACAGCTCATGGAATCTGCAGAGATTCTGAGTTGAGGGAAGGAGGTTTGGAAATGGTGTAATGTCACCTCTACTTAAATGAAACCCAGGGAACCAGTTGCTGATTACTCAGCAACTCACCTAATCTCCACACCTTGGCTTCCATATGGCAGCTTAGCATCATAGAATGAGGTGTGTGCACTGAGTGTGTGTGTGGTTGTGTGTGCGTGTCCTCTCTGTTTATTAGGCCAAACCAAAATGTTCAGAAATGCTCCACTACCTCCTAATGCATCTTCAATTATGTTTTTTTTTTTTTTTGCAAATGCCCTTGGGGAGAAATATATACTTTCAGAGATACACTTAAAATTTATAGGTCTTTATTTTTTTTTTATGAGTAAGATAAGTTTAGTCAGCATTTAAAATTTGCTAACATCTTTGATTTTAGAAATATTTCAGCAACCATAAAGCAGTAGCTTTGGGGCTATTAGGATAATAAGAAAAATAATTTAAAGTTACTCTATTATTATTGCCTGCTTTGGTCTTTAACCAAAATGAATGACATACATGTTTGACTATAGATATTATATTTTAAGCTTTGGGGGGCAGAGATCATTCCAGATATTTCTTGGCAACCTTCCACATATTCACTAAGCACAATAGCTGCCATAATATATGAGCTTAATGAGTGAGTGAGGCAGAAATATGCTATGGTGTCTCCTGTTCCAGCAGAAGTAACCAATGAGTCATGAAAGAGTTGATGAAAGAGATGAGGACCATAATTCTCCTGGATTAGATCTTACAAATCTGCTATCACAGTGAAGCACGGACAGGTTATGATATACCATATTATTATGATCACGCAAAAAACTGGTGTAAGTCACCTTGAGAGAAAACTGGTACATTGGGTGGATCTTGTTGAGGTCATTCATGATGAAGTAGAGCACAGAGGCTCGGGCAGCTGCTGGCCGATAATGCTCTCGGGCTTCGTTGATTTTTGCTTCAGTCACCTTGGCTTCTTGAACCTGATAGAAAAAATAAAAGGTGGCCATCCTTCAAACTAACTAGGCTCCCTGAGAATCAGCCTCACCTCTCTATATAAGCACATGTGTCTATATGTGGGGTGGGGCAGGCCGGGATGGCACAGTGGATGGAGGGTTGGAAAGCTACTGTAGTATTCTTTGATAGAGTCTGAGTGAGAAACAAAAATATATATGTCTAGTCTTTCACAAGCATGAAAGTATCAGATCTCTGAGCTCCTCTAAGTTCCATATCTAACAAGTTTCTCTAAGTTCCATTTCCAACAAGAATGATTTCGTGTAGCTTGAAAACAGAGCAGAATTCCCAGTAGCAGGAATCCATTAAAAGAATCATAATACAATTTTCTGTTTCCTTAATTTTTATGCAAGAGTTAATATGTAACTTCACAAAGAAGATCTCTTTTAATGGAATATTCTATTTTCATTAAATTTCTTATTACAGGTGAAAATAAGTGAATAAACATAAGAATTAGAGAGAGGGAGTCTGTAAAAACACACCACTAGACACCACCTCCATACAAACAGACCTATGCTTCAACTCCCATATAAAACCAAAATTTCATAGCATGAAATTTCATAGTACTTTGCAATGAAAATAACTTTCACATCTCATTTCCAGAACAACCTCCACTCTCCTCTACAATCTATGTTCCGATTACATTAAAGGTAAACTCCCCTCTCACCTAACGTGGTTGAGTGTTCCTTTTCTGTGTGTTCATGGCTCCCTGTGCTTCCTCTGCCACAGCTATTTTTATAGCTATTTGTTTGCTGTCTTTCTCCTTAGAGGGCCAGGGCCTAAGAGTCTAGAAAGTTCATTGTACCCTTAACTTTTGTTATAGAATATAGGAAGATAACAGCTCCAAATAAGTATTCATGGATGAATGAATGAGAAACCCAAAAGAAGAGAAACGAAAGAAAGAGATTCCATATAGCACTTGACATACAGCGGGCACTCAGGAAATGTTCATTGACTTTAAGAAAAAGAACAAAAAAAGGAGGAAAGATGAGACTGGGAGAAAAGATGAACAGGGTGAATTCTACTCTCTCACTTTCTCCATGTGAGTGAGGTTCTGTCCTCCCATCTTTCCTGCCCAATGCAGTGGAACTTCTACTCTAATTACTTTGCAAACTCAGCATGACCCTGTCTAGAGATCTGGAGGCCACAGGTAACTGGCAGTGAGCCTGATGGTCCCACAGAGACCACCGAGCCCATACAAGGCTGGATCTTCCTCTTTCAGGGTCTCAGTCTAAACTTTGAGTGGTTATGAGCTGGTTCTCCTGGCCTGCCATCTTTGCTTTCATGTCCCTGTTTTTCCCCACCCAGATCAGCCTTTCAGGTCTGGTGGAATCCAGTAATGTGATCATAAGCATATTCTCTCATGTTGTTCCTGGACACAGACACATGTATCCTCCTCAGAACCAGAATTCAGCATCTTAACTACTCTCAGACCCAAAGGCAGGACTGAGAATGTAAAAAGACCTGTGAAAATCCAGCAGCCTGTTGGAAAAGGGCAAGAGTTTGGGCTCAACAAATCAAGTCTTCTAGTCCCTCATAAAGGGGAATTAAAAACCTTTGAAACATGGTGAAATAAAGGAAAGAAGCTATAGATAAAAATTGTTTTCCGGTGATACTGGTTTGACTGGAAGTCATCAAAACCCTCTCATTAAAATCAGACTTGTCCAAGTTTTCCAGACTGGTGGGTTTTCACAGTGTGTAATCATGCCCAAACCAGTACTCTTTTATAGCAGGTGATTCCTTAGCTTCAGGGCAGTTCAAAAACTTACTGAGGTACTAAATTTGAGCTCGCACAGAATAGGAGACTCTGCACAGATTTCTGCATACATCAGATGTTGAGCTGAGTTGTCAAAAGCAGCTCTTGCAAGGTAGGAACTTCCTAATGCAGTTGTAAGGTAGTCCTTTCAGGAATCCTGCCTATCTTGACTTTCCAGAAGAAACTTGGGAAGCTGGAAAAGCTGTCTTTGACTCTTACTTTTTCCCCCTAAAAGTCAGATTCAGGTTAGGAAGAGGGCCTTTGCCTCCCAATTGAGTGTACCAGGATAGTTTTACCTTTTTCTCAATTTCAGCAGCTGTCTGCTTGGTGATCTCCAAGTTCTCCACCAAAGCTGTTTCTCCCAAGAAGTTCCCAGATGCTGAGGAGAGGCGAGAGAGCAGGTTGTCTTCCAGTGTTTTGAGGGTGATTTTAAACCCATTCTGCTGCTTTGTGAGATCTGACTATAAATATGAAGTAAGAATATTATTCAGCAATCAGAAATGAGAAATTAGGGGCATTTATAGAAACATGGATGGAACTAGAAGGAATTATACTCAGTGAAACAAGTGAGAAGGC
>JAGFMF010011456.1:5601998-5623656 GCA_019455555.1 Galemys pyrenaicus
GCACAAGGGACTGAGGTGATGGTGCACGGGTGAAATGGTGGTGGGTACCCCCTGGGGACTACAAATGATGTCAAATATAACTAATAAAAAAAATAAAATTAAAAAAAAATATGAAGTAAGAGAGAGTCAGTGATAAGAACTATTGGACTAGATCTGAAAACATAAAAGCTCTGGGGCCAGAGTCCCTTCCCTAAGAGAGATTGAGGTAGTGGCAGCATAACAGTGATTGAGATCATGTGATCATGGGCAGAGACAAACAGATAAGTTGAATCCCAGCTGAAACATTTACTAGGTGTGTGAGTTAAGGCTAAGTGACCCTCCTTGTACTTCAGTAACCCTAGCTGCGTTTTTTTAACTTTTTTATGTGACTAGTTAGGGTGGGGTCAAATCTTACTTCTTTGGAGGTGTCCTCTATGTCTCTGAATGAATGATTTCCAACAGATTATTCTCTCTCTCTCTCAGGTCTAAAGTACCTTAAACAATAGCTTTAGACAAGATCACTACAGAGGCCTCTCAAGGTTGGAGTGGAGTGCTGGTGTCAAAGCAGTTCTTACCTTATCTCCCCTTCATGATTTTTACATCCCATATTATAAAGCTCTGCACATATTCTTTATTGGCAGAGAACATGTAATGTCAGGCAGTTGGAGTCTCTTTACCTTGTACGGCTTGGGATTCTTGCTTTTAGATTCATAGAAAAAACAGTTGTCTGCTCAAGCCCCGGCCAACCTGGCCTAGCTTATATTTCTCAAAAATACATATTTCAGTCCATCTTCAAGAACCAGGGTTTGCTGTTCTCTAATGGGTTGCTCTGTGCCCTGTGGCTTTCTGAGTGTTCACGAGTTAGCTCAAATGCCACCTCCTTGTAGAAAATTTTTCTGATTTCCCCAATTTAAGTCTTTCTGATAATACCCTGCTTTATTAAAAAAAAATATCACTGACTGAAATGATATTTTTTGTTGTTGTTGTTCAGGTTTTTCTTTTCTTTTTTTCCTTTTTATGTTTTATAAGAAGAGTTTTATTTTTGTTTTTCTTTTTTTTCTTTATATTCTTTTTTTTTTATAAGAAGAGTTTTATTAGGAAAGGAGAAAAAGAGAAACACAGGCAGGAAAGCTCAGGTTTTTTTTTTTTTAAAAGGTTTATTTATTTATGCATACAAGAGCTGGGGTTCAGGCTAGAGTCATGGGGATGAGTGGATTCACCAGAGTAGGGAGAAGAACAAGCAGATGGACTAAGATACTCTGCTGAGGGGAGCAGCAGGCAAGGCAGGAGAGGTCTGCTGTGCCATGTGGGTCCTCTCCCTGGCGGGGGATGGAGCTCGAGCTGCTGTGCCACAGATGCTTCATAGTGCGGTCCTCAACCTGCTGCACCACCAGGGAGGCCCAGGAAAGCTCAGGTTTTTATTTTCTATGCTTGTCCTCTAGACTGTAAACTTCATGAGGGTAAGGTGATGATCTTTGTTTACTGTTGATTCCTCACTATCTATAATATTATCTGTTATAGAGTTGGCATTCTATAGGTATCTGTTAATAAAGGAATGCTTGTAGGAAGTAGAGAACCAAGGGAACCTGAATTCAATCTAACAAGCTCTGTAACTTTGAGACCATATTTATAATCTAATCACTGTGCATATGTACCACAGCTTCCTGATCCACTCATCTGTTTTTGGGCATTTAGGTTGTTTCCAGGTCTTACCTGTTGTAAACAGTGCTGCAATAAACATAGGGGTGCAGGTATTCTTTTGAATCAGTGTATTTGTGTCTTTTGGGTATATTCCTAGGAGTGGGATTGCTGGATCATGTGGAAGTTCCATTCTTAGTAGTTTGAGGAACCGCCATACTGCTTTCCATAATGGTTGGACCATCTTGCATTCCCACCAGCAGTGTAAGAGAGCTCCTTTTTCTCCACATATACATGATGGAATACTATTCAGCAATCAAAATAGAAAAACTAGAAGCATTCATAGGAACATAGATGGAACTGGAAGGGATTATGCTCAGCGAAGTAAGTCAGAAGGCAAAAGAAAAATACCAGATGGTTCCTCCCCTAGGAGGAATATAAGGGAACTAAATAAGGATCAAGGAAAGGAATAAGAACAATAATAATAATAATGATAACAATAAAGACACAAAAATCAAAAATGAAAAGACAAGGACAAATTGGGGACACTTGGTGGGGAGAGGGGAGGGGGAGAGTTGAGGGTAGACAGGAGCATGGGGGACTGAGGTGATGGTGCACTGGTGATATGGTGACGGGGAATACATGGGGAATACAACTGATGTCAAATATATATAAATAAAAAAAAGTTAATTAAAAAATAAAAAAATAAAACAATAAATCTAATCATATCTAAAGAGAGAGAAAAGAATACTTTTTTGCTATGGACTGAATTATTTCCACCAAATTCATACATATGTTGAAAATGACCTCCTTTCTTTGACTATTTTGAAGCTCATGCCTATACAGAGGTAGTTAAGGTTAAATGAAATGAAGATGGTGGGGTTCTGATACACTGGAATTAGTCCTTGAAAGAAGAGACAAACTATTCAGCAATCAAAAAGATAAACTAATGACATTCTCAGCAACATGGATGGAGCTAGAAGGGAAATACGTCAGTGGAATAAATCAGAAGGAAAAAGAAAACTATCAGATGGTTTCACTTTTAGGAGGAATATAAGGGAACCAAATAAAGGATCAAGGAGAATAACAATAAAAAAATTGCAACACAACAAAAACAAAAAGACAAAGACAAATCAGAGGCACTTTGTGGGGTGGGGGAGAGGGACTGGGATGAGGGCAGGAAGAGCATGAGGGACTGAGGTGATGGTGCACTGGTGAAATGGTGGTGGGAATTCCATGGAGACTACAACTGATGTCAAATATATATAAATAAAGAAAAGAGAATAAATAAAAAAAAAGAAAGAAGAGACATTAAAGCTCTCTCTTTCTCCACACACAAAGCTGAAGTATGGGAATATATGACAAAATGATGGGTCTTCCAGCTTGAAGAACTGTGTGAAAATAATTTCTGTTGTTTAAACCACCTAGTCTGTGGCATTTGGTTATGGCAGACTAAGACACTATCATTGTTAGTGTTCTTGCACAACTGACCTCCATGTTCTCAACATGGACATGTGAAGATGTCCGATGAGAGGCCTTCATGGGCTGGCCCAAGCATGTCCAAGGTCCTGTGTCAGGCCCTGCTCTGGGTGATGTGTGTGTACTCCCAGTTGTCTTCTGCTTTTCTCTTTCACTTGTAGACTCTATTCCCCAACTTGGTGTATTAGATGATGTTGGTGCTTCTCCAACTTCTAGCAGTACACATGCTTCTCAATGCCCCCCACCCCCAACACTCTCCCAGGGCTGGGAGCAGTACAGGATCTAGTTACAGCACTGTCTTTCCTCCTTTCTCAGTGGGTACCCGACATACCTTTAGCTGTTCCAGGTCTGGCCTCTCCATGCTGACCACAGCGGCTAGCAGCTGGTCCTCAAGACCATCCCTGGTCACGGTGAAGTTGATCAGGGTGGCCTGAGCCTGCAGTTCAGGCTGGTAGTGAGGATTGGCTAGCTTGGTATGAAGGATGAGCCGGAATTTAGGATTAAATTCACATTCTTTGTCTCCAATTTTAATGAATCTGGAATATAAAGGGTTATGTGAAGGAGGGATATCTTTCTGTGAGATTAATATCAGGGACCAAAATTTAGATTTATATTGCAATATCATAGCAAACAACATTGCCATATGCAGATGGATTTCTCCTAAGTCTGTCAAGTATGATGCCTAGGACCCCTGCTTACAATGTGGGGAACAGAGGTGGAGGGTGATAGATTTTCTGCTATGGCCACCACACTGGATTTGCATTTCTCAACTGGAGGGATAGTCACTCACTTTGCTTTTTTTTTTTAAGATTTATTTTTATTTATTTATGCAAAGAGGAACTGGGGTGTAGGCAAGAGGTACAGAGGGTGATAGGACTCACCAGAGAGAGTGGGGAGCATATCAGGCAGATCTTTTGAAATACACTTCTGAGGGGAGTGGGTGAGACAAGCCAGGTCTGCTGTGCCATGTGTGTCGGGGATCCATGGAACTCATGCCACAGTAGCCTGGGCAGGTGATAGCTTGATAGCGCTGAGACTTTAACTTCTGAGCCTCTAGGGAGGCCTGGGGATAGTCATTCACTTTCTAAGTCAATTAGATCAATACATTAGCAAACTTTCCCAGAAGATGGCAGTAAAGCTTTTGGAGGAAGGGACACATTCTTCATTTTTGCTAAGGCACCCTATAGGATGGCACTAGGGCTTCTTGTCATAAAAGTCATGAAAAACTATATTTCATGATCGACAGAGAATGACTTCAATGGATGAATATGGATAGTTAAGTAAATAACACATCCTAAGAGCATGTTATAGCCTGGACAGTGACCTGAGTCAAGCAATTCTGCACGCTAATTATTACTCTCTCCTGTGTGTCTCCAGCACTTCTTCATTCACTTTTTTTTTCTTTCTGTCAATTATTTGCTAAAGACTGAGTTACCAGTACTCAAAGCAATAGGAGTTCATCAAATTGACAAAGAACTGAGTTCTTGGAACTCAGCGATCTGGTTTGAATAAAATGTTCATGCTTAAAAGTCAGCTTGCTTTCCAAACAATTTCAGTCTGAAGTTCCTCCAAATTAGTGCACTTTTGGCTATTTACAAGGAAGTCACTGAAGACACTGACTGATGGAAACAATGGTACTCTAGGAAACTTTCTCTAGAAGATGAGGGCAGTTAAAGTACTGTGCTTCTGAAGAGATAAGGGTTTTTGTACTACAGAGAACTGCTTGACAAATACTGAGAAGAAGATCCCATAGCAAAAGCAGATTTCTCCACACTTTTACTGGGGACCATGAACCAACTCCTCACAAAGGATTATCAGTATAACTGACACTTACCGTCCTTTTTTAATGACCTCTCTTCCAAGCAGGGGTCCCAGAACAGGATCAATGGACTCTTCTAGATTTTCAATTAGTACCACATCTCCAGCTTCCAGGGCATGTTCTATGGTTTGAAGGTAACTGAGGGTGAAAGTTGGACACAAAAAGCAATGTATGGGTACAGAGGCAATTTACCACGACAACTGTGACCTCTGAAGTACAGTGGTAATTCTGAAAACACAGCTATCTGGGATAATTTTGATGATCACCTTTTTCCTCTATTTGAAATGCTGTTTTTGTGATCTTATACACTTTCAGAAATAACAAAAAATGTGAAAATTCTAATCCTTCTGTTTGTCATTCATTTTGGTGCATATTATGTTTGGCTATATTATATTTTTCAAGACTTTAACTATATTTCATTATTTATTTTTTATTGGATTCATGTAGAACATTTGTTTTATAATCTGGCTTGTGTACATAAAATATATTGTAAAGTTTCCTCATGTTATTTATTTTTTATGGTTTATTTTATTTATGCAAACAAGAACTGGGCAGTAGGCCAGAGGTGTGTGTGCATGTGGTATATGTGTGTGTGTGTGTGTGTTTGTGTCAGAGAGAGAGAGAGAGAGAATTCACCAGAGACAGAGTAGGGAGCAGAACAGGTGGATCTACTGAAATATACTGCTGAGGGGAGCAGCAGCTGGCAGAACAAGAGAGGTCTATCTGCTGTGCCATGTGGGTCACCTCCCTGCCTGGGTCACCCCACTGCTGCAGTGGTTGTCATACCTGATAGAGCTGAGACTTTAACTCCTGTGCCACCAGGGAGGCCCTCCTCATGCCATCTGATACTCTTTTGTCACAATTTCTATATGGCTGAGTATTAGATCACTTATTATTAAACAGTCAATTATCAAAATCTACATATTTAAAATTTTTCAGCATCATGTAGATAATAAACAAATTAAAAGGTTAATAAACACATTAAAAGGTTGATTTTCCCTAAGAAGATTTACAAGATTGATGTAATTTCAATTCAAACAATAAGTAACAATAATATTTTATAAACCTTGATCTAAAACTTAAAGTCACCCTAAAAGAAAACAAATAGGATGGCTAAACAAAAAAAAGGATAAGGAAAAAGAGGAGGGTCTCATATTATTTAACACTACAATATCTTATATAACTTCAGTAATACACATATGTAGAAAGAAGTCTTAAAGATTATCATATATCTAAAACTTAGTGGTTTTTTTGTGTATGATGAATTATAGGAGTTTTTTTCTTTTTTGTAATCCCCTTTTTTATTATGATAAATGATAAATTACTTTTATAATGAAAATTACCATAAAATGCTACCAAGCACAAAAAGAAATAATTAAATGCTGAAATAGTATTACATAAATAGAAAAGAATAAAGACTATTTAATAAATGATTTAATATAGAGTGCAATGTCATTTCTAATTAATTGGAAAAGAATGGAGAATTTAATAAACGGTATTGGAACAAAGGTTAACCACTTGAAAAATGAAAATTTGTACCCAAAAATACATTTCAGGGGATTAGATTTCAATGTGAAAAAAGCACCTAAGAACACCAAAAAAATCTGGATGAACATTTATATAATATATAAAGAGAAAGATGCTTTTCTAAGTTCGATCTATAGAAGAAATGGGACATATATGACTAAACCAGATAAACCAAACAAAGAGAAAAAAATACTTTATGTAAAATTCCACAAGTAAACTTTAAAGGTGATAATTTGAGAAGATTTCATAGTGTGCATAATAATATATCTTAATTAATATACAACTAATCTAGAAAACCACTCAACAGATTATTAATGGCATGAGAGCTGAGTGTTTGTCAGGCATCATTTTTAGTACACTAGGAAAATAGCTGTTAGTAAGAAAGATGTTTCCTCTAAACTGTTACTCCTTGTCTCTTAGAAAAGGATCACAGCAGCACATTATTATATATGTGTATACCACACATATGCATATATTATGCATCCATTGCTAATGCCTAGTATTTTCCGGGAGAAAGAAAGTTAGGTTTGCTCTAGGTGGGTCTTGGGCAGAGATAGAAATAGAAGGTAGAAGAGAAGTAAGAAAGGCAGTTTTTGACTAGATGTGAGGAAGACTTTGTAAAACATTGTTGTCCCACAATGGAATGTAATGTATAGGGAGGCAAGAAGTGTTCAAGGAGAGATGAGAGGATGAGATCCAGGGATGATGGAGTAAGAATTCCTGAATGGGCTGAGAAACTGATACACATATTTTTTATGAGAAAGAAAAGCAGGCTCAGCACTAAGAATCTTTAATAGAGATGTTTCCTAGAATGGGAGGAGAAACCCCACAAAGAGACTGGAGGTTAGAAACAATTTACTAGTGCCTCAAATATGTTCCGAACAATTTCCTCCCCTGCAAAACTGACAAAAGTGGGTATGCTCAATCACCTACCCTTTTTGACCAATCTGGGTGACCCGCAGGTCTCCGCCATATTTGTTCTTGATCCATTTGATGCCTTGTAACTGAGGGTCAACCATGAGTGGCCAGCGCTCACAGTTGATGAGGATGGTGGCATTCTCCATGGACATGCGGTCCGCGGGGAGGCCCTCGTTCTGCCAGGCAGCCACATCGGCATCATCTGTCAGCATCCTCAGTGGATCCAGGGTGGGGGTGACGGGGATGGGAACCTGAATAATGAAGCCAAAACGTCCACTCAGAATGGAAGAATGCTGTTTCATTGGGAGATGGAATACATAGTGGCTTACTAAATGATGTAACTCTGAAAGCAAGATCAAAATCCCTCTCAGGAGTATTTTCTGGCTGTGCAATTGTTTCTAGAAGCAGATTTCCTTAAAGTTCTGATAGTGTTTTCCTTTTATGGATGAACAACAGTAGAAACTCAGACTGCATGACCTTTTTTTTTTTCCTTCAGTGTACTTATTCAAATTTAATTCATTGATTCTTTGTATTTCAATCAATAGTCTCCAGTATGTCCTGGCCCATGTTAACCAGGTCACTCCTCCACCACATGTCTGTTTCTCCTTCATGCTCTATGAACTAGGACCCATGCATACTGGGCTTTCTTCTGCCTGTGCCAACCCATACCAGCCACTCTCTGCTCATCTACTTAACCACTTGCTGACAAAGGTCCAGCTTGCAAAGGTCTGGAGGTGCTTACCTTTACCTCTGCAGGGAACATCCTACTCCCAGGGCTACTTATACAACTTCTCTTTGCAAACTCATGTGCTGGTGCATTCAAGGAGATGGAAAAATCAAACTACTAGGTCTTAGAATGCTACCCCCAGCCATCCTCTCTCTTTCTCTCATGGCCCTTGGCTCTGTACCACACCTTTCTTTATCACCCTGTTGACCTCTCTCAGTTAATTTAATTCTTTACAAGAAAACTTTCTCTTGGGGACATATATATGGTTTTTTTTTAAAAAGTTAGGATAAGGCTTACATAACTTTAAATTATTTTAAAAGACATGATTCAATGACATTAAGTATATTCACAATGCATATTCACAATGTGCAAAAAAAAAAGGACCTCTATCTAGTACCAAAACATTTCCATTATCCCAAAAGGAAAGCTCCCCACCCATTAGCAGTCTGTTCCCATTTCCCCTCCCCCCAGAACTGAGTAACCACTAATCTGCTTTCCGTCTCTTTTGGATTCACCTATGCTGAATATTTTACATACATGGAAACATACAATATGTGACCATCTGTGTGTGGCTGCTTCCACTTAGCGGAAGCTTTCAAGGTTTTCACATAAGCCCTTCAACCCTTCTGTCTTTATTCTCTGCAGTTTGTCTTGCTCAGTTATCTCAGGAAAACCTCTTTAAACCATCCCTTGTCCCTTTCATGACACCACTAAGGGTACGAGTTGCCAGTACTATGCCACTGAGAAAACCTTGAGAGGGAAATCAGTGTTCGGAGATTTTCATCCTGGGATCAGAAACGTATTTCAGGAGCCTTCCTAGCGGTGCAGGGGTTAAAGACATAGTGTTATCAAGCTATTGCCAGTCACTGCAACATGAGCTCAAACCCAGGCCACGGAGGTGACCCACATGGCACAGCAGACCTCTCCTGCCTCGCCCTGCTCCCCTCAGCAGTGCATTTCAGTCAACCTTCCTTTTCTGTTCCCCACTCTGTCTCTGGTGAAACCTCTCACTCCACCTTACCCCCTACCTCTGACCTGTACCCCAGTTCTTGTATATATAAATAAATAAATTTTTTTAAAAAAGTTTGACTCAATAGCAAGGGTGACTGACTGGAAGGGAACACAGAGTGTTTTTGGTGCATTTCAGATTTAATAGATTTGAAGTGTAGCAGGATATAAAATGCTGAATGGTTCCTATAGAAGTCCCATTAAGAGGAGATATGATGAATTCAGGGGTTCTAGAGGGCAGGGCATGGCAATAGGAGGAGTTTAGGAGGACTTGGGAACACTTGTCTCACTCCTGAGGGTCTAAGAACTCATCAGGGGCAGTTGAAGTCGAGGTGGAGTAGGCATGCAAAACTGATCTAGAAGATCTGGATTACTATTGTTTTGTGTGAGTTCACTGACAAGTCCCAGGATGATGATCAGGAGAAATTCAGGCTGTACTTACTTTCAGCTGGCTCAGGTAGGGTCTCCAGATCCCATCCATGAGGTTCTGCCGGTATTTCTTTGTAAAGAAGCCAAGGTATGAGATGAAAGCTGTGATAAGCAAAATGTCTCCACATAATTTGCTTTCCTGTTGTTTGAAGTTCTGCACAGCTTCTGCCCACCTCACGTTTTCAGAAGCAAGTCCTCCCACCTATCATTTCAAAGACCAGAGAGAAGAGAAGACTCATCATCCTGCATGATGAGCCCAGGGTCTGTCATGGAGAATGTACAGTACACATTTAATAGCAGGAAAACTCAGAACTTCACTTCTGTGGCCCTTTTGATCAGTGGGGATTTGTCCTGATGCAGTAAATAAGGCCATATTGCTGCCATCATTATGTGGGCTGTGGAAAGATGACCAATTTGGAATGTTGGCTTCCAGACTATGCCCTTTGCAGGTGTAGAGACTCAAACCCTCCACCTCAAAGGGCCATGGAGAGGATTAAATATGACTGTGTATATTCATTACTGAGTTCAGTGTCTTACTGGCACTTGTTTCCCTTCCATCCAAAATGCTGGGGCTATGAAAATAAAGTCAATTCTATGTGCTATAAATAATTTTCAGCGGGTAGAGGAGGTGGTTACAGTAATTAAGTTGTGGCTTTGAAGTCCTAAATCATGGATATGAGCAAAGCACCAAGACTGCAGATGCATCTTGTCTTTGCTTGACCCTCTGCTTGACCCACTTTGGGATGGCACAACTTTCCAGGAGCCATCTTGTATGCATAGGTCTGTTAAGGGTAGGGTGGACCTAGCTTCTGTGTTAGGACTTATCTTTTTTCTTTCTTTCTTGAAAGATGCCAAGAGGCATGTAAAAGAAAGTTGCCTTAGGCCCACCAAACAAAACCAGGCACCAATTGACTAACATGGTGGCTCAAGTAGCACCATGTGGAGTAGAAGAACCCAGATTCCTAACTCACAAACTCCCGAGATACATTGAAATGGTTATTGTGTTAAATTACTAAGTTTTGGAGTAGTTTGTTCCCCAACAACAGACACTTGTAACACAAGTAGCCTGTTGTGACCAGAGATTTATTTTTTCAGGGAGGCCAGAGTTTGTGTACAGGCATACAGACACATTCGAGCATATCAGTACATTAAGATCATCTTCAGAAACGCTCCCAGCCCATGGGTCTCATTATTTTCTGCTTTAATCTCAGGTCCTAATCCTGCCCTTACCTTTATTATAAAACACTACATAGGAAAGTGTTTTGGAGCCTGCCTATCAAATGCTAGCTTTGTCCTTTACTCTTCCCCTGGTCATGACACATGCTTCTCTCATGGCCTGCCTGATAGACCCAGTGTTACCATCCTCCCAGCTGTCTCTGTAGGAAAACTTTCATCAGACTAAGTTGTACATTTATACTTTTCTCAGGATGATCCCTGTGTCTTGGCACATTTTAATATTTCCCCCCAAGTGAAAGCTGTGCTAAGTTGTGCTAAGCTGTGCTCATCTATTTTGCACCTCTGCAGAGCTTGACAAGCTCTGCTAATATAATTAAAGCTTGGGCTGCTGAGGCTCACACTCACCAAGCGATTTGCAAGGGAGATGGTGCCCGTGGTCACTTCAGCTTCTTGCTGACATTTGAGTTTGTCTGCCGTTGCTTTCTCAAACTTGGCTGTGAGTTTTGCCAGGTTTTCATTCAGGTGCTGTTCAGGAAGGAACAGAAGGTCTATCAGCAAATTCAGTTCAAGTTCCCTATAATGCTTCTGAGACAGGATCCATGTATAGGGGATTTTTAAGGAGGACTCCTTGGGGATGTTGTGGGGGATTGGGGGAAGGCAGGGTAGGGAAGGAAAGGAAGGCAATTGAGGAGTGATCCCAGGGAGAACTCCAGAGATCCCAAAAGGAGAGAGTGAAGTAGAAGTCTAGAGCTGTCCTGACCTACTTCAATGTCTTAGTCCTTAACTAAGGGTTAGGAAGGGTGATAGACATAAAGGGGGCCAGGTGGTATAAGTTCTTTTTCTCCTTACGTTGAGTAAAATACTCTCCAGTAGCCTGCCAAAAAGGTGTCGCTGTTGCTATTAGAAGGAAAAGCACACCTAAGCCTGGGGATGCCTGCAGAGGATCCCAAGGGGGCCTGCTAGGAATACACACTGTGTTTGCTGCTCCTGGTCTATGAACTGGGACTGGGCAGTATGCAATCTAAATCCTCCCCTTGCCTTAAGGTATTAGGAATATAATGTAGCTTTTACTTAACCTCACCTATTTTCTTCCATTATCCTGAAATATAGGAACATATTTTTAAAAGACATGGTTTCAATTTTTTCTAGATTTATTAAGAATTGACACATAGCTTTTATTATATGTGTTCACCAGAACACATATTTGTACACACCGTGATACTTGGATTCACGAAAGACACCTCTAAATATTTGACATCTCTGCAGTAACCAGGGTTCATGATGCTTTGTTGATTATTACCAAGTCACAAGAGATATAAATTAAGGGCCATATTTACACTCCAAACAGTCTGAAAAGCAGGCGGTGAACCATGGAGTTAATGATAGCAGGCTGTCTACATTCATTTACTTCTTCCAGAGATGTTTCTAAAATGACTATGAAGCAATTAAAAGTCATAAGCCCATAACACCAAGCAACTGCTGGGGACAATTGAGGATGAGGGATTCGTTAGCTTTAAGGAACACAACACTGATAGAGGAATAGAAACTGCCTGAGCAGGGAAGAGGAAGCTGCCACACAGAGTTCACCCAAGGGGGAACTGATTGGTCCTGCATAGCCCCATATACACTGAGGATTTGGAAATGTTTGAGTGATCAAGAAGGATGCTAAAAATAAGAGAATTAGTTATGAGTCTATTGATCTTCTACCACTTATCTCCAACTCCATGTTCTGTATGCAGTGCCCACATGCAGCATGGTGTCAGGCAAGAGCTTCAATAGTGACAGAGAAAGATCCCACATTCTGGCATTTTGGATGCATCCAGCACCACTCATATGTAGGTTCCAAGTTGAAAATAAATTCTGCTAGTCAACCAGCTCTACCTTGTCTGGAGAGTGAGAACCAGCTTTTGGTCTTTGATTTTACAAACATGAAAGGACGGAAGGAAGGCATTCGATGACTGTCTAAGGTGAACAAAAATAAATAAGTGATCCAGGTAAAAGAGAATTTTAGCCACAGAAATAATGAAAACACACAGAACTCTTCATAATTAGTTTCTCAGAAAGATTCAAGATGTTTCATCTATAAAAGAAAGAAGAGGAGGCTGTAAAAGAGACAAAGAGCAACCTCTTGTTTAAATTTATTGTTAATGTAAAAAATAATAAAGTCAAAGGAAGTATTAGAAGATGAATTTGAGGAAACCTGGAGAATAAAAGGAGTCATAAAGTGGAAAAAAGGTGAAAGAAAATAGAGGACCCATTAGAAGATTCAACATCCAAATCAATATATGTTTCAGAAAACAAGACTACAAAGAAGACAGGGGAGATTACCAAAGAAATACAAAAAAGTTTGCAGAACTAGAAAAAAAATAGCCACTACATGCTAAACACACCAAACAAACAAACAAAAAAAAAGGAAAACAAAAAGTAAAATATACAAATAAAAAAATAAAGGCAGTTAAGCACATAAAGAATAAAAATGCCCAGAAAGGTGGAAACAGTACGTTGACAAAGGAATGGGGCCCCGACTGTTCATCAGGCTTCTCACCAAGAGGATGAAGCATTCAGAGCTCTAAAGGAGAAAATTAGCAATTGAGAATTCAACACTCAGCAATATTTTCAGTTCAGTTTGAAAAGAAAGATATTTCCAGGCTGGAACTACTCAGAACATTTACTGCTTAACATTTCTGAGAAAGTTACTTAAGAATTAGCCATAGCCAAAACAAGAGAAGAAATTAAGAAAGGAGAAGGTACTTTCTTGGAGTCAATCCAAGAAAACAGTGAAATGTATTACTCTCCAAGACTGATTAGAGCACTGAGTTTGAGACACAGGTGAGAAGTCTTAGGGAAAAAAGAGGAATTGATAGAACACTGAATTGGATGGAGAGTTTAAAAGCAACTGAAGTTATGCAAAAGGAAGTAATGGAAGAGAAAAAGTAAAGGAAAAGTAGAAACTTTTGTTTGGGTTGTATAAAAATGGAAGGGTAATTATAGAGCACCATAGACACATTCACAGAACATAAATTAAATTTTCTGTTTTCAACTTTGGAATCGGTTGATAGAACATGGGGTACAACTTCGGTTTCAGGATATAAGTAAATATTTTCAGTCTAGGTGATTAAAAGCAAAAAAAAAAATGTGATGAGTAATGATGATGAAAGTTGGGAGTTGGAAGCTGAGAAAAGGGTAACAACTTAATCTTGAAAACTGAGCGGTCAGAGGGAGCCACTTCTTTGTGATAGACTAAGAAATAAAAATTATGTCAACCAAAAATAGTTGCCATTACTATATTGGGAAGAATGGTGTGGGGTGGTAAACTTAAGTAAAATACACAAATCTAGTATAAAGTCACCTGCTTAAATAAGATACACCAAGATAGAGGGATGTCAGACTGCTACATAGAAGTCAGACCTTCAAATGAACAGAGACAGGATGATCATATAAACTAGGCAGACAAATCCAGGGTTGAAATGGTGGAGACTACAGTGGGTGACCTAGTTCTCATGGTGGGCACTATGGCAAAATGTAACAAAACGATCTGCTTGAATGGGAAGTCACTACTTAGCTCCAGGGTCAAGCAATGCTATGTGGAAATCTCTGATTATTTTAAGACTGGCTGGAAAACCAATTAAACAAATTTCTGTTGTTTAAAATGAGTTACATCATTTTCAAACACTATGTATGGGTCAAATAAATACTGACGCTACTAGGTAGCAAGGTTCAAGTGGCATCAATAATCAGCTAAAATATACAAAAGAATTGAAAGGGCAGGAGGCTGTTGTTTCTCATTAGATGCCCTTCTGTACTGATATTTTACTTAGGAGTGAGTTTATATTCAATGAAAATGATTTACTTGTTTTTAGTACTATAATCTATAATTACTAATACTATACTATGTATTTACTACTATAATCTACTAATGTACATACATTACAGGGAAAAAACGCAGATAGAAAAGTAAATAAAACCCATTCAATATGTACCCCTCAGAAATAATCACTACTACTCATATTTTTATGTATCTAAATTATATGATACATAATTGAATTTATTCAATATAATTATATTTATATTCAATTATAATTATATCCAATTATATTGAATTATATTCAATTAATTATATTGATTATATGATGCATAATCAAATTGAAATTAAATTGTATAATCTATTTTGAAATATGAAGTTTTCACTTATGCACCTTGAATATGGAATACTAAAATACTAAAAGTAAGGCTTAGGGGTGAGTGCAACTGGAGAAGATTGGCAACGGCCTCAGAGACAGATAGAACAGAATTTCCTTGCCCTGGGTTGGCCTCCAGATTAGGCTTTGGTGTTAGCCCATCTCCTCTGTTATATGTGGGGGAATTCTGAATTCTTGAGATGTTGTTAGGCATGTGGATAAGCAAAGGATGTAGAGGAGGTTGTCAAAAGCAAGAATACATTAAAAAAATATTTTGGCAGAAATGAAGAGCCTTTCTGAGGTAGCCAAGTATTTTTAAGATGCTTTCCCAGGTTGAGTGGGCCCATCATGAGAATGTTGGCTACTGAAGAGGTGTACACATTTGAAAACATTCCCTGTGCACCAAATGTTTCTTTAGTTAAAATAACTGAGTAAAGAATTGTTGAAAATGTAGTTCTTGCAGTAGTTTTCCAGGAAAGGCTGAAGAATATGATAATTATCGAGAGGTCTTTTCTCCATTGAAGCAGTCATGGGAATACTATGACGCTTTGCACTCCATGTTCTTTGAAGAAGGCCATGGTCATGCTGATTGTTATCTGTTTTCAGTAAACTGGTCCCCACACATGTGTATTTATAAAGCAAACATAGTGATAGATTAGTTTTTCAAAAACTATCTTTTGTTTATAAGTGGTGCTTAATTGCACCATAATGGTGCTTTGAACTAGCACCATTAGCCATTGGCTTTGTCAATAAACCTATGACACAAGAAGCATGTAGCATTTCCACAATCTTACTTTTCACAATCTCACTTTCTCTTATCATGTCAAATTTGCAACAACGAATTGCTTGGAATGTACATGTAGGGACTGACTTGGACTGAACTTGCTTACAGCACTGGCTGATTACCAGAGCTTGTGATAGCACATGTTGAACAAGGAGGAGGAGAAGTAGAAGACAGTGGAAGTAGAGTAGTCAATGTCAACAGAACCACGGTAGCGGTGCCAGCTCCCTGTGTTCCCATGGACTGGACTCAGAGTTTGTGTTTTATTTGCATTCTCTCCTTCTACCCTTACAGCAATCTCCTGGAGTGGCTTCAGTATTGTGTCCATTTTTATGTCAGGAAACTGAAGTTTGGGCATTTTAAAAACTCTCCAAAGGTCACATACTGATAAATATTAGAGTTTGGATTAGAAGTGAGGTCTGCTGATGACTTTTTAGCTCTATGCTGTCTGACAGAGCTCATATTTCTTTCTACCTTTGACTTTGGTAGCATCCATATTAAAGGCAAAGGTGAAGTTCAAAGGGAAACCTCTTTCAAACAGGTATGAACCTGAGATCGTCACCTCTTTGCTCTATCCTGGGTAAGGGAGATATAATCAAAATATTAACATGAGGTTAATAAAAGTTAATGACCTTCACAGTTTTATATTTGTGGTCAAGGGACCATCCCCTTAAGCCCTAATATACTACTTGCTTTTAAAAGCATCCATAAAAAAAATGCCTAAAACATGCCCAGCAGGCTTAAATGTCCACATTGCTGAGAATAAGACAGACAGAGAGTTGACTGGCATTGGAGATAACAAGTACAAAAGGTGAGTAAAGGTGGCTAAAAACTACATTCCAAAGGGGAAAAAGACTCTTGAATTTTTGTTCTATCAGATGTACAAAAATATTAAATTCATTTGGAGCTAATGAGGTAACAGTTGACTCTGTGGATAACACCATTTGCATATTACATAAATCTATGCTTCATCTTTTCTTTCCTTGGGGGAAGAGTATGGAAGTGTAGAGGAAAAGAGGAATTTTTTTTTTTATCCCTCCGGATTCATCGCAGGCTGGTCAAGAAATCAAATTAGAGGCTCCCAAGGGGGTCTAGGGGTTCAGTTTCAGCACTATCACAGCCCTGGCCTGCGTTTGAGTCCAGACCAGGCAACTAACCCACATATGGCACAGCAGACCTCTCCTGTCTCACCTGCTGCTCCCCTCAGCAGTGTATTTCAGTAGATCTGCCTGTTCTGTTCCCCACACTGTCTCTGGTGAATCCTCCTCCCACCTGCACCTCTGCCCTATACCCCAGTTCTTCTACACATAAAATCAATCAATCAATCTTTAAAAAAGAAATCAAATTAATATTAGGCAGATTAGTAGAAGAACATATTTAACTGCATATTTATGGAGAGTCTGCATTTGGGATGGGGACTCAAAAGCCAATGAATGGTGCAAAACAAGGGTATATTCTCATGCAAGGAATGGGATAGGGGTTTTGAGGAGAGAGGAAGGGACTCCCATGATAAAGGCCAGATGCTCTGTAACTAGATGTTTGGCCTGCCATTTGATAGATTTTTCTGAAAGAAAGGCTGTGTTTGATAAAAATCCAAATGCTGGTAATACCCCTGATTTTCATTCTTTTAGGTAGTTAAGAGTGGCAAAAGTTTCTTGTGCGGGGCCTTGATTAATCTCAACCTGGAATAGTCCACCTGCCAAAGAGATGCATCTTGGGAAGACCTGTTGTGAATATCCTGTGGAGGCCTAGCCTTCTAAAGCAAAGAGTGAACCAATGATCCAGTGGATTTGTCTAGTTTGGATTATTTGGTGTCCGAAGAGAGAAATTTTATAATTTACCTATATTAGAAAATCAGGAGATTTTGTCTAAAAATTTAGTTTTTTGACTTCTCTTTAAAAATCCAGTCTCTAGGTACCAGAAAACAGGGAGTGTTGTTTGTAGTAGACGCTGCTGTGCAGGGTGGGATGGGTGGGGATTGTGGCTTCACTTACAGCAATCTTGGTTTTGATGGCTGCTAGTTTCTCCTGGGCAGCAGTGAGGTCTGCAGTGGCTTTGCTCAATGCTTGTCGTTTGGGTTCCACATCACAGAATACCTCGTAGAACCTTACAATGTTTATGACCCAAGAGCAGAGGCCCGCGGCTGCATAAGATTTGGTGGCCACGAATTCCGGATTGAACTCAGGGTCTTGCAGATATGGCCTGATGGCTTTGAGGCAGTTCTCGTGAATGTTCTCTTTGTCAAAATTGATTAGGGAGTCCAGGAAACCATCCACTTTGGCCATGGTGACCTTAGCAGCCTTCCAGCTCCGGTCCTTGGGCACCTTGCCCCCCGGGGCCATGAGAGCCATCACCGCTGCGCTGACATTGCTCACAGCCAGAGGTGGAGAACCAAAAGACTTCAGCTCTGTCAGGTTGGTCTGAGGAAAGACAAGGAGGTCATTAGAGGAAAATGAACAGACTTTCTTTGTCCTCAGCAACTAATAGAGTTAGGCTCTGGAATGATCACTCTGAAAGGATTGCTTTGAAACCTGCAGCAGCCCTCTGAATTTTAAATATCATGACTCATCAAAAGAAAACCTCAGAGACTCCCCACTGACTTCACTTTTCCAAATGGTTAGCCGAAACCCAGCTATGTTCTTTTAGCGCTTTAACTGACTTACAGTCCAGCAGAAACACACAGTTATTTCACATTCGAGTGAAAAATATAAGGATGCCAACATACTCTGAAATATGCAGCATGCCATGAATAAAAGATAAGGTTATTATACATTAATTTCCATCTTGGATTGAAGAGAAAAGCACTGTAACCTAACTAATTTTTTTTTTCCTTTAATTAAACTGCTTTGTTTCATGAGCTTGTTCTAACTACACTTGACGGTCCTGATAGCAACATGGCATTTTCTGCCAAGAACATTCAAATAGAAAGGTAGTTACAGCCTGTGCAGTTGCTGTCTTGGTCTAGTTTGTCCTTCGTTTCAAGCTTCACTGGCATCAGAAAGATATAAAAGGCTGATGGGGAATACATGGGGATTACAATTGATGTCAAATATATATAAATTAAAGGGGGAAAAAATAAAGAAATACAAATGTTAAAATAAAAAAAATAAAAATGTACACAAATTAAAAAAAAAAAGACTTAACCTTAACATATCACTTAAACTTTCTAGGCGTCCGTACTGGAGCAGGGGACCCATTAATCTGAGGGTGAAATGAGGTCATAAATGTAAATGAATTGACTTAAGGTTTGTTGTGACTGTCGATAGAAGCTTCTTTCCTCAAAAGCACTTGCTTTGGGGCTGATTTTGTAAGTGTGGGGAAATCTTGATTTTGAAGACTGGATCTTTGTGCCAAATTAATTTGGGGTGCTTTGGGGTTTGGAAATCTACAAGTGAGGAGAATCTAGTGTCTAATGGAAACCTCTAGGAAAGGCTTCATTTTCCTTTGCAACTGTTCTCCCATTTGGTCCTGACAAACCAGTCAGGGGCAGGAATGAAGGGTTGCATAGGTGTGGGAGTTGAACTAGAATACCTGCTGTAGTGGCCTCTGTGGGGGTGAAAGAGTGAGAAAATACAATCAGAAACAAAATCCCCACAATTTGAAAAGAGTTCAAGTTAAGTATATATCAAATCAAGATAGTATAAAAATATATAATGATGAAATAAAATTCTATAATCCAGATACATCATTGTTAATATTTCAGTGTAATTCTTTCTAGCCTTTTAGAGTCACATATACCTATAAACCAATAATGACTATTGGTTTTAGTGACCAAAAACATAGCTGAAGAAAGTACAAAGGGGAGTTTTCTGTATCTAGGGAGGGTGGACTTGGAGTTGGCTGTAAGGAGGAATGCAATGCAATTGTCTTTTTTTTTTTTTCCAGTCATCTACTTTTGGGCATTTGGGTTGTTTCCAGGTCTTACTAATTATAAATAGTGCTGCAATAAACATAGGGGTACAGATGCTCTTTTTTTCCCCTGAATATAAGCTTTTTTTTCTTTATTAACATTTTTTTTAATTTATATATATTTGACATCAGTTGTAATCCCCATGTATTCCCCATCACCATTTACAGGACACTCTAAACCTTCTCCTGTTTCTGATTCTCTATCTGCATGATTTCTTTTCTATATATGAATTTCTTTGTATCACAAGGCACATAGTCTACCTCTCTGAGCTCAACTTGAGAACTCTCTCCATCTTTCACTGCAGTCCTCTCTTTGCTGATGATTGACTTGCTGAGCTCATTCCCATCTCAGAACCTCTGCCTGAAACACTTCCTCTTAACCATTCTATGGTTAATCTCTTCTCATCCAACAAGATTGCAATTCACATATCCCTGTCTCAGAACGCTCTCCCTGCCAAACTCCACTTCCTAGTCATTTCCTACCCTAGTACCCTGATGATTTCTCAGAGAATTTTGGGCAATCTGAAAAAATTGCAACTTTTCCCTTAATTTACTATATTCCTCTCCATCTGTTTTGTTAACCATCTTAGCCCTAGTGTCCAGAAAAGAAACTGGCACATTGTAGCAGTTCATCTCACATGTGTATTGAGTGAGTGAATGGAATGAATGGGTGCTGGTAGCTCTTGGCTCAAAACCATCCCTGTGCAGCCAGAAAAAAGGAAACTTCTCCTTGGATGCATGTCAAAATTTAAAAGTTCTAGGACATGACTTTATTTAAGTAGCATGGGGTATGTAGCCAATCACCACAGGACAGGCAGATAAAGTATAACTAATAGGAACACAAGATAGAAGAACACAGAAGGCAGACATTATTGTGAGTGGGCAAGTATATGGCAGTTGTTCTTCCTCCATGCCACTTGTGCCACAGGGCTGTTCTAGATATTGCCTTGGCCTTGACTGCAATAATGCATTTGCTCAAACTTCTTTTCAAGGAGACCTACACTGATCACCTTTTTTAAAATATTGCAATCTCCTATCCCCCACTCTCTTCTTCCCCAGTTGTCCCACTCACTGTTCCTTCTTACTGTGCTCTATTTTTTTCTCATAGAATCTGTCATATTTTAATACAGTGTATAAATTATTTTTTCATAGTCCTTCTTGTCTCTTGCCCCTGACCCCTGTTTTAGAATAGGCATGCATCACATGCACCTCTAACTATGCCTGGCACACAGAGGGCAATTGTCAAGTCTTTGTGGAGTGTAAATGTATGTGCACAGTCATTCGCTTAACAATTGGGGATTTAATGGTAAACCAGTAAAGCAAATTTCTTTGCTCATTTAGGTGGGTTAGATAGGCAACAATGAAGTGTTTTGGTTTGTTCAAAATGCTTGAAACAATGCAAAACAAAACAGGGTTATTTGGATAGAGGATTCTTGAGATGTGATGATACCACTTTAGCTAGAAGGGGAGGTCTGGGGAGGTCGTTTTGAGAATCTGATGGGTCAGCTGGGAGATGAATGAGGGAGAGAGGCAGCACTACAGAGATCTGAAGAGTCAATAAATCTACAAGCACAGAGGTGGGGGCAAGAAAAGCTCGGCCACTGTGTACAGGGTGGTGGTCAAGAGAGTGGTGGAGGGTGAGAGAGGACAGGCATACAGTTAGAGCCTGAGGGACTTCAGAGACATGGGGAGGAGTTTCATTTCACTTTAATTTCAGTGGGAAATCACTGGAGAGTTTTAGGCAAGGAGTGAAGTGATCTAGGATCCACTTTGAGAACTTGTTGCTATATGGACACACTTTGGCTGGCAGTAGTAAAAGATGTAAAAGACAAGATAGAGAAGCTGTGTCATTCATTGCCCAGGCATGAGACTAAAGCATAACTTTGTAGTGAAGATGGTGAAAAATAATTATATAGGGACATATTTGAAGGTAAGTGTAGGCAGAGTTTTTTGATAGCTTTAAAAAATGTATAAAAACTATTAGTTTTTCTTCAGGAGAAAACACAAATAAACAGGCTCACAAATGAAAGAGGAGAAATTACAACAGATGCAAAAGAGATCAAAAGAATAGTCAGACAATACTATGAGCA
>JAGFMF010011456.1:5626264-5660017 GCA_019455555.1 Galemys pyrenaicus
TGATGGTGCACGGGTGAAATGGTGGTGGGTACCCCCTGGGGACTACAAATGATGTCAAATATAACTAATAATAATAATTAAAAAAAATGCATACACCCAAAAAAAAAAAGAAGTCTTGAAAGAAAGAAGTCTGCTCAGCAATGTCACGACTTTGAACATTATTTGATTACAAAATCTACTTTTATATTATATATACTTAATATGTATAATTAAGCTACTCAAATGATAAAGATATTTGTAACATACATACCAAGAGATTAGTAATAAAAATTTATAAAGAACAACTATAATAAATCAAAAGGAAAAAAGGAAACTGTCTTATAAGAAAATGGACATAGCATCTGAGCAAGTAATGGACAAAAGAAATATAAATATTTGAAAAGGTGCTCAATTTCAGTAGAATGAAATAATTTGAAATTCTTAAAAATGAAAAATGTTTTGTTCTTATTGAGAAAAATTAAAATGACTGAAAATATTTTCAGATTGGCAAGATTGTGGGGAAAGCAGCACTCATAATTGCAAAGGAACTGTAATTTTGGAAAGAAATTTATCATTATTTATTGAAAAAGAACATCTTGTTTATATGAGTTTCCTATTGCTTCTGTAACAAATTTACCATGAATTTACTGTTTTAGGTGTAGCAGACCTCTCCTGCTGTGCCCGCTGCTCCCCTCAGCAGTGTGTTTCTGTCAATCTGCCTATTCTGCATCCTGCTTTGTCTGGTGGATTCTCTCACCACCCCCACACCTCTGGCCTGTACCCCGGTGCTTGTGTGCATAAATAAATAAATCTTTAAAAAAATTTACTGTTTTAAAAACAATACAAACTTATTTTATAATTCTGGAGGTCAGAAATCCTAACATTGAGGTGTTGGCAAGGCTGATTCCTTTCCTTGTCTTTATAGCCTCAAGAAGTTGACCTCATTCATGGGGTCATGGCACCACATTACATCAGATTTCTTCTCTTCTGCCTCTATCATCACATCTCCTTCTGCTTCCCTTCTTCACTGCTTTTAGGACCTATCTGAGTAATCCAGGATAATCTCCTTATTTGAAGATCCTTTATTTAATTATACCTGCAAAGTCACTTTTGTCATATGAAGTAACGTTCACAGGTTCCAGAGATAAGGATGTGAAATTGGGGAGGGGTCATTATTCTACCTGCCACATCATTCGACCAAACAACTGAACTTATTTAGTCCATACAAACATTTGCGCATATATAATAAAGATATATGCACGAGGGTATTTGTATTGGGAAAAAAATTTAAATACTCAACAATAAGTAAATAGCTAAAGAAAATAGAGTTCAGCTCTAGTATGGAATATTATGAAGTATGAAGTAAATGAAGCTTCAGTGAGTGTAGTGGCACAAAATAATCTTATTTCACAAGGGAAAATAAGTTGGTATTATTCATTTGCATTTAAAATATATTTTATACATGCATTTGTATAAATATAAGTGCATAGAAAATTTCCTAGAATAGATACACTCCAAACTATTATAGGAATTTTCTCATGGGAGAGAACCGGGGCTGAAGCAGAAACAAGAGTGACTTTATATCTTACCCTATATATTCTACATAATGTGAATTATTTTTAACACTAAAAATGCCATCATATGGTATTTGTATAATAAAAAGCAAAGTCACTATAAAAATGCATAGGAAATAGGAAATTTTAAGTAACTTTGTAGGGCAAAATGGTCATGAAATTACAAGGAAAACCATTTTTCAAATAAAGCAGGGAAAGTTATACTGGATTTATTTCAGTTTAGCTATAAAAGTGAAATAAAAATGCTGAAACAGAGACTTAAAATGTGCAGAGAAGTTCTGATTTACAGGTGTTCTTTTTGTATTAGCTAAAGAGTTACTGCTAACTTTGGAAAATGATGAGAAAACAGAAAAGTGGTCCTTATGTACCAGAGTCCAGTGAATGCAGAAGAGTTTGAGGCTACTCCAGGGGCTCTTGGGGTCATGAAGCAATAGTACATCCCTTCATACATGTGATCAGCATGACACTCTGTTCTCCACCAAAGAAAAATACTGTATGAGACCAATTAATGGGTTGCAACCTGCATGTTGTAAACACTAATCTCCTTTTCAGTGATTCCATAGGGCTGCTAACGATCTTGGTCAAGAAGCCTTTAGTGATTCACCTCCATGCCACTTTCTGAGGTCCCCACTTGTATACCCACAGTTTAGATATGCCACACACTTTAAAGCATCCATGTATTTGCAAAAGTGGGCTGGTCTTTTTTAACCCCCTTCTCCATCTAGGCTTCATATCACTCACTCTTGCATTCCTTATTCCCTGGGCTTTCCCTTTCCTAGTTCCTACTTGGGCAGGTAGTTAGCAATGCCCTCTTCTGTGCTCTCATGTCATTGAAAATTTTAAATGTCCATGTCTGCTAATATCACAATGGTACAGTTTACAAATTCAATTAGGGCCACAAGACTTCAACTCCAATTACCATGTACAACCTCCTCCATCATCATTTATGCTAATAAACATACTTATGCTGCTTCTTAAAAAAACTTTAGATATTATCAAGTGACTATTGTAGAGAATGACTATTTCATTAGTTTTACTGCCTTCTTTTTCCTACTGGTGCCTACCCCATTATGTGTATATAAAATTTTAATAAAAATCAACATATAGTATATGTGATTATTATTATTATATGATTTTTATGATTATTATCAGATGATCAGTGAACAGTGCAGGTTTTGTATACTAAGAATCAGCAAAAGGTGAGAATGATCTAGAAAGTAAAGTTGACTTTAAAAGTTGGTAAGAATTTGATAGACTATAATACGGGGAAATGTGAAATGAGAGGTAGGGGACAGGTAGTATAGTCTAATCAAAATCTATAGGTGGAAATGAATGAGACTGTAAGGGGCCAGAGAGAAGTCTGGTCTGCTTATTAAAAGGCTCAAGCTGAGCAGTGCTTGAATAATTGGGTTACACCTCCAATTCCTGGTTTATTTGACAATATGCAAGTGTTCCTTGTAGAGAGAAATCTTGTGTTTTCTATCGATGTAGGGTAGAGAGTAAGGTAAAGGCCTCTATATAGGCCTTAGGAACTCCTCCCTCCATTATAAAAAGTACTAAAACACACTCACCTCACATTAAAGACAATTTTTATATATTACATGCAGTAGGATTTTATAATGTAGCTAGTTTACTTTCAGAGTTGCTGAGGCCTAAGCCAATAGATGCCACCTTCCAAAGAGACATATGAGATGGTTATGAAAACCTAGTGAAAGGTTTCAGAAGACCAATTTTTTAACTTTTAAATACTTTATCCACTACTGAAACAGGAGAGTCCAGAAGGTTAAGAATTTTTAGTGAGAGGTGTTGGTGAGTCATTCTGTCCAAAGTCATTCTGCCTTTAAGGGAAGATGTGGGGCATCTGCCCTTTTGACAGCAAGTCTAAAGGAGGGGAATGAAGGAGACCACCTAGACAGCCTAAGTGAGTCACCTGTAGTTTGAATGGTACAGTGGACTCTATCGCTAGTGTACAGTAGACTGAAGCCAACACCTAGTGTTTGGCTAGCCTCCTGAGGGCATCAGTAGGGACAGCATACTGCATGGGTAGCTGACACTCCCAAAACTTGTTTGCAGAAAGGAGGAACAACTTTCCAGAGGTGAGCTGCTTGAAAGGCAGAGCTGGATAAGTTGCCTTAGACCTTGATCAAGTTGGCCATGTGAAGGCACAAGGGATTGCTAGCCTCTCAGGTGAAGGAGGAGAAAGCAGCTTTCAGAGGAGAGATCCCTCTTTAGAGAGTTTCCAAAGCACCTATGCAAGCATCCTGATGGAGAAAGGGTCAGCTTCTTAGTCCTCCTCTGATGCCAACCCCTGATGGCATAAACATATCTTCCCTCTTTTTCTCTTTCTTCCTTTTGTCCCTTAATCATGGTTATTCAAATGGGAAAGAAGGTTACTTGTGAAAAATGATAGAAGTATTAAACAATAATATTCTCCCTTGAACACACAGAATAAATTTGAAGACAGCTAAAATAAAATGGTCTTATAAATGTATCTTAAGAGTCATGCTTGCATGTTCCACTAAATAGTTATGTAAATGAATTTAATTTAGTTGACACACATATTGCCTTGTTGCTATTTGGTTGAATGCTGCCTGATTTTGATTTTGTAGATTTTTTTCATATTTTGGAGACAGTACATTATTTTAGTCTCATGTCTTAACCATTTTCATGGACATTTACAAATCTTATGCATCATTTAGCACACAATGGGTAAAGTGATCAGGGACACAAATCTGGAAGGTTACACATATGTAAAATCTGAGCTTACATTCTGAACACATGAAATCAAATTCTGACTCTAATATTGGGGTCTGTGACCCCACACAAGTTCTCCTTTCTGGGCCCTGGCTTTCTCATTGTAAAGGGAGGAGGCTGTACCAGTTGACCTCTCCTGTCCTGATTAAAAAGTTCTCTATTGGTAGCTTATGGAGTTGGATATACAGTCAGTTTAAATAACAGTTTCTTTGCTCAATGAATAAACCAGTGACAACTGGAGCCTGTCCTGAGTCCTCCCAATTTTGTCTTTGTATCTATTTGGAACATCTGGGCCCTAATTTGTCTTTAGATCAGATAAAGAAGGCTGCTCTTCCCATTGGGGGACAAAGTGGCACAGAAGACAACCCTCTTACCTTATTGAGGGTGTTGAGAGCTGCCTGGGCTGCAGTGAGTGCTGGCTCTGCTTTGGCTAGGTCTTCCTCACAGTCCTTCTGCTTCTGCTTCACCTCTAGCATGATGAGGGCCACCTTCTGCTCCTCCTCATCTGCGATGGCTTTCTCTCTGCTCACTTTGTCAGTCTCTATGCCCACTACCCGAATTAGTTTGTCTGCATCTTCATTCTTCTGCTTCAACTCCACTTCCTGGGTGGCCAGCTTGGCTTTTAGATCATCCACCTGCAGCAGAGAAGCAACAAACTTATCAGGAATAGAAAGACGGGGAACAGGTGAACTTCAGACAGAGAGTTGGGGATCTGAGCAGAGCAGAATGTGAACTCATGGTGCAAAAGTGCAAATCCCAGCTTTCAGGTTCCCCAACCTAAGGCAGGAAAGTAACTCAGGACTTCTCTTTCCGATCTTCCTTTCTTCTAAGCAACACATGTCCTGACCTTTCTTTCTCCTTGATGCCCAAATAGTTTGGGCAGTGTCTCACTGACATAGATGTCTCTGTCTTGTAAAACATGATGTGCATAATATTTGTTGCATAGTAGCCCTTTAATAAAAATTAGTTATTGTTTAATTGAAATTGGCCAATATGGAGTACGTCAAAGATTTAGGAAGATATAAAAAGTGAGTGTCTACTGTGTTTCCTGAAAGACTAAATATATGAATAGATACTGGCTGGATCACATATTAAAGTTAAACTGACCTACAACTTGCAGCAAGCTGCCCAGGAAACCAACTTATTATCTAAAATAATCAGCCCAGGAAGTCAGTTTTCTGTAACTCAGACTTGTAGAAAGCCAGTCTATTTTCTCTAGTAACAATCTAATCAATAACCTATATGACAACTGGCTCTTAATGGCAAAGGTTTGATTAACTATTGACAATTCTCTTAATTTTTGGTCCTTACTTCCAATTTAGGACCAACTACAAAAGGTCTAACATGCACCCTGAAACAAGCACATAAGAAATCCTATTTCTAGTGGACCCACCTCCAGTTTCCCCAGGTCAACAATCTCCAATTAGGGCACATCTGAGCTCTTGCCTTCTCTCTACTGTCAAGCATTCCCACTCTTCTGCCTGAATTTGAGTCTCTGCCAAATGGAAGTAAAGTCTGACTTCCTCCTACAGCAAACTGAGTAAATAGCCTTTGCTTGTTCTTAATTGTCTAGTCTTCTAACAAGAAATAGGTGACCAGGGCCTCCCTGGTGGCGTAGCAGGTTGAGCACCACACTGTGAAGCATCGACTGCAGAGCAGCTGCGGCTCTATCCCCAGCCAAGGAGGGGACCCACATGGCACAGCAGACCTCTCCTGCCTCACCGACTGCTCCCCTCAGCAGTGGATTTCAGTCGATCTGCCTGTTCTGCTCCCCACTCTGTCTCTGGTGAATCCTCTCACTTCCCATGACTCTGGCCTGTACCCCAGCTCTTGTATGCATAAATAAATATTTTTTTTTTTAAAAAGAAATATGTGAACAGGTAGAGTAGCCCAGTAAGAATCCTAAGGGACAGGGCCAGCTGGGCTCCCCACGCAACTCCTGAAGTCATCGGCATTTCTTAAGCAGTAACAAAGTGATGGGATATCAGCACCTGGGAAACTTTCTATGATCTATTTCTCTAATTAGCCAGAGATGGAGAAATAGTTTTTTTTTAATCTATGTGCAGATCCAAAGAGTGTGGTGGGACTCTCCATCATTGTTCATGATACTAATATGTATCATCTGGTACTTGTTAGAAATGCAAAATCTCAGGCCTCACTCTGGACCTATGAAATTAGAAGTCCTGGATGTAAAGCCCAACAATCTGTGTTTTAAAAGAATCTCTGGGTGATTCTGATGCTTGTTGAGGTTTGAGAATCACTTGCCTAGTGTTCTGGCCCTTTCCAGTGCAAAAAGACTCAGATCTATTTATTTCTGGAAAGTAAAAAAGTCATTTGCATTTGCAATAGGGCCCATACACTTTACATTCCAGAATGACCTCTGGTCTCTCATTTCTCTACAGTCTATTTCATGTAAAAACCAAGATTATTTCAGAGCTCCTGGAACACGTCAAACAGATTCAAATGCTTTATGATGCAAAACGCATAAGGGGAAAAAATAAAGCAGAGGCTTAGACGCTGGTGATAATTCCCTTTTCATGGCAGATCAAAAGAAAAGAAAAGGAAAGCAAAAAAAGAATGCTCTTTAATTTTGTGTATTCATAGAAACTGGAGACTTTGCATTAACCTCAAATGGAGGCCTGCTCCCTGGAACATGTCTTATAGCCCCATGTTGGAAGGTTAATCCATTTCCATCTCCTGTTGTTCAGCTGCAGAGAATTATTTCTACCAGGACAAAGATGCAATTGTAAATCAAAATGATTGAACCACATAATCACTGCAGTCAGCAAACACACCAGTAACTTTTTGTTCCTTTTTAAATCTTGGTAGATTTGAGAAAATTGGAAATTTTTTTTGTTATTGTTGTTATTATTGTTGTTTGTTTTGTTGATTGCAGATACAGTTTATGATCTCAGGCCCAAGGTAAATCATCGCAAGCTCTGTGAATGGGAGCTTTATAGCCTTTTAAGCTGTGACATGGAGTGACATGAGGGCTCTGCCAGTCAGAATTAGGCTGTCAAACTACAGAGAAGGCATACCTCGGTTTTATTGTATGGCTCTTCTACAACTAAACAGGAAATTGAAATAAAATAAGTTACTTAATTTTTTTCTCTTCTTTTCCCTATTCAAACTGTCTGAGCTATATTTTGTATCTCTTCCTATTTAGACACTTGGAAGATTAAAAGGGAGAGTATCATAAACACTGAAAGCACCCTTCCCCTTAGTCTGGTGGGCCCCATGAGTATTGACATGTGTGGTGAGGGGAAGAATGTCAATTAGAGGGGGTGAGGACAGGATGGTAGTGAGAGACACTTTCTTTATCAAGGACCAGGCACATGATGCTAAAACAAGAGGCCAATCTTTGTCTAACCTTTTCACCAAAGTGTCAGAAGAAGCGTGAACCCAGGATAATCAACAGCAGTAAATTCTCCTCTGGGGGTTGGAGGGCTAGAGATATCCTCTTTAACTTAGAGTCCATTTAGTTACCCTACTTTCTGATATGGATTTTTTTTATAATTTTTTCTTTATTTATATATATTTGACATCGATTTGACAGAATTCCCCCCACCATTTCACCAGTGCACCATCATCAGTCCCTTGTGTTCTTTCTACCTTCATCCTATTCTCTCTCCCTTCTCCTGCCCACAAAGTGCCTCTGATTTGTCTTTGTCTTTTTGATTTTGTTGTTATTTTTGTTCTTTTCCTTGATCCCTTTTTTGGCTCCTTTATATTCCTCCTGAAAATGAAACCATCCAATATTTTTCTTTTGCCTTCTGACATTTATTTCACTGAGCATAATTATTCTAGCTCCAACCATGTTTCCACAAATGACTATAGTTTATCTTTTGACTGCTGAATAGTATTCCATTTTGTATATGTACCACATCTTGTTGATATGAATTTCATTGTCAAACTGCCCTTCCTCTTACACAAGGCTCCCACCTGCAGTAGACATTTGTTACACTACCCATATAATAACTACATTCCATTCCTGTCTTGGTAGCATAGTTTGATTTTCCTTTGGTGAACCTTCCCTCTTTTCCAAGTCCTATTATTTGGGTGAAGCTAACTCTGGTGGTTGTTACTTGATCCTGAATTGATCCAATGAGAGTGTCCTAGTCATAGAGATGGATTCAACTAGGGGCAAACCAATGGCCCAAAATGACCAATTAGAGCCAGTGACCTTTCATCCAGGAAATTGGTAGAAAAAACTGGGAAAGAGACATTCCTTTTTATATTGGGGTTTCAAAACTAGCTTAAGTCTGAGGTTGTTAGGGTTATGACATTGCCTGTCTGAACAGGGACAACTACTGAGTAGCCAGTCCTGTCCAAATTAAGCTTGCTATCTGAATTTCCAATATATGAATCAATCAATATCTTTTAATTTTATTTTGTTGCTCTGCCCAAACAATAGTCTAGACAATGTCTGTTGGATTTTGGTCAGTTGCCATCAAAAGGATCTTAATAATTGAAAAAAATTCTTCCTTCCCTACCCTTCCTCTCTCCACTCGTCTCTTCTTTCCTTCACTTTTGTCTCTTCTCCTTCCCTCCTTTTCTACCTTCCTTCTCCCCGCCCCTCTTCCTCACTTCTCGCCTTTCTCCTTCCCTATTTTTCTTTCATTTTTATTTGTTTTTGGAAAGTGAATTTAGCTAGCTTTTTCACTGGCAACCAGGAGTACTGACAAATACATCACAACTTATTAAACTGTTAGCTTCAGTAAGTCTGGTGGCCTGAGACTATTTGAAACATCAAGATGAACTAAATGCTAAAGTTTCCAGATTGACAGGTTTGTGGAGTAAATCCCATATGCAGGGAATTGGCGACAGCCTTCAAGCCTTTGGTGAGCACTTCTTTGGTTCAATAACCTTTTTTTTTTTTTATTAGGAGTACATCTGAGTTAGATACGGAAGCTGGGATGACAGTGGGTTCTGACGATACCAGTGAAAGATGAAGTGAAACTGAAGCCAAAATAGAGAACACAGTTATATCAACTGTGAAGTCTTCAGTTGAAGCTACAGCAAAGGCAGAAGATGCCACCTAAAGACTCAGCAGGGCCAGGCACTGTCATCAGAGCCAGTGAGAACTGAGGAACACACCATGCTGTTTTAGCATCTGCTTTCTGAAACCTAATAACACCATTGAGATGAGAAATAGAAAAGACCCTTCAGAGAAAACAGCCCTGAAAAGGAATTAGAACTCTGAACTGAATACCCTCCCAAGACTGAGGTTTTGAACCTGAAGTAACCAAGTCAAACTAAAATGCAAGATTAAGAAGTTTCTACTCTTAAATGAAAAAGATGGATTCAGGCTAATCTGTATTCAGTTATAGAAAAATAAATTTGGTGCTTTACCAACTGAGTCGAAGCAAGTTTATAAACTTTGGATAATGATACAGTTGCTAATTATTGTCATCATTACCACTGTCATTATCAAATGAACTTGGAGTCTGTTGGAGCTGTGAGATTCACTTAATCTGTCATACTTGGATAGTAGAACACTGATACGACGTCATTCAAGTCACTGCCCTTATGCCAAGATTATGATGATGCATGTTAGACCTTTTCAACAAGTGAGCCAATTTTGAATGAAGGGCTTACATATGAGTTAGGAACTCTAGGTACCATTTGTACAAGAAAAATCATCATTATAATCATCAGTCATCAGTTAGTATTTACAGAATATAGACCATGTACCCAGTGTTGCCAACAACCACCCTCCACCCACACTCTGAGCTTGGAGGTGATTTTTGAATTTGATCATTTATTTATTTGCCTATCCATCTACCAGATACTCAGCTATCACTTATCTATCCATTTATAGACTATCCTTTATGAGTCAATGAAACCAGATTTCTGCCCTTGAAGGACTGATAACAGTATAACATGCTATACAAAAAACATAGCATGCTATATAAATAGCCTAGCATGTTGTATAATAATAGAAGAAACATAATTTGAGGTTGGAACCACAAAAAAAGGATGCAAACCTGCTCAAGTCTTAGAAAGGGTTTCTGGGTGAGAGGAGGGAGGAAGAGAGCTTAAGTCTTGACAATGACAAGTGGACAAAGTGGGAGCACACACACATTAAAGATATAGAAATGTGATATTACAAAAATAGCAACTATAAATGTTGGCAAGGATGTAGTGAAAAGGAACTCTCCTACACTGCTGGTGGGTATGCAAATTAGTCCAACCATTATGGAAAACTGTATGGAGGTTCCTCAGTCTACTAAAAATGGAGCTACCATATGACCTTGCAATTCCACTCCTAGGGATCTACCCAAAGGGCACAAAAACAATAATTCAAAAGAATACATGCACTCCTATATTTATTGCAGCACCGTTTATAATAGGTAAGACTTGGAATCAACCCAAATGCCCCAAAACAGACGACTAGATCAAGAAGATGTGGTATAAATACACAATGGAATAATATTCAGTAATCAAAAAAGATAACTAATGCCGCTTGCAGAGACATGTATGGAGCTTTATGGGAATATGCTCAGTGAAATAAGTCAGAAGGAAAAAGAAAAATACCAGATGGCTTCACTTATAGAAGGCATATAGGAGATCAAGGGAAAACAACAACAACAACAAAAAAACCCCACCACCACCACAACAAAAACCCAAAATTAAACAGACAACTATAAATCAGAGACATTCTGCAGGGGAGAGGCAGAGATTGGGATCAAAATAGGGGTGGGAAGAGCATAAGGGACTATTGTGATGGTACATGGGTGAATTGGTGGTGGAAATTCTATGGGGACTACACCTGAGAAAAGAAAGAAAACGTTGTAAGAAAAAAGTGTAAATAAATAAAAAATAAACTTCTATTTATTAAAAAAATATGGAAATATGAATCTGCTGTAGCACTCTGGAGGAACTTAAATGAGTACTACTGGACTCCAGGGTACAATGTGATAGTAAGAAAGGGAGGAATAATATGCAAGCATTCTATTACAATTATAAGCATTCTAAAAAACATCAGAGCTATTTCTGACTCTGACCTGTAATATTTAAACTATTAAGATCTACAAAAGAGGTCACTCAGACCTATGATTTGAGAAATATTACTTTAGGAGCAAGAGAGTGGTGGGTTCAGAGATGTGCTGACTGGGTTGGTGGTCACTAGTCCCATGTAGTGAGTGAGCTCTTAAAATGTGTTTTGTCCCAATTGAGATGCACTCTAAATATAACCATGCATGCTAGTTTTTGAAGTCTAATAGGAAAAAAGGAAATTACTTCATTAATAACTTTTTACATTGGTTACATATTAAAGTGAAAAATTTTGGATATATTGGGTCAAATAAATCATATTACTGAAATAGATGATAAAATAATAAAGTGATATGAAATTAAAATGTACTATTTAATAAAATTCACTTATATCTTTTTACTTTTTTGATGCAGCTACTACAGAATGTATTTCATTTATTTTAATTTTAATTATTATTTTAAATTCACACACATACCTGACTTGTGTAATATTTCTGTTGGATAGTGCTGTCAGAACATAATCAGAAAGACTAGGATGAATGCTATTCAGTCACTAGTAAATTAAGAGTGCCCACCTAGGAGCATTCTCCAGTAACTACATGATATGGTGGACCATCCTAGTGGTATAACCAGGTTTCTCCTCATTAAATAGGGATCATCCCAAATAGGAAAATAAACATTTACAATATTTTCACTGTCTGTTTAAAGACCTAGGGTCTATGCAAAGTAGAATACTGGGTTCTCCCTGTGAGAGTGTCAGAGTGCCTTTCCTGCCACTTGCTCCCTGGCAAATGTCCTCACACAGATTGATCTAGCAATTCCCAAGGGGTAAGTGGGCAGGAGGTAGGACAGGGGGTGGTGGGAATGCAGACTTTTCTGAGGGCACTTAAAGTGGTGGTGGTGTGTAGAAATACAGAAGATAGAAAGGTGAGATGTTAAAAAAATATGGTAATGCTGGATTCTGGGACTCGATCATATGTTGTTTTCTATAGGTACAGATATTGAGAGAACCAGAATGTGGCTGTAAGAGAAGATGCTACCTTTTACAACAAAGGTGACACCAGGTTAACAGGTATGATTTGGGCTGAGGTCTGTGGACCCTAACCTGCCCTGAACTATAGCTCACCTTTAATGGTATTGCATACCATGAAACTAACAAAAATTCTTTTACATCTATGAATCAATTTGATAGCAATGGATAGTAGCTTCATAATTGTTACAGGGTAAAAGACATTGATTTTAAACAGATCTCCCCAGGTCTGAAGATAAATGAGAAGTAAAAAAGGTCTTTCATATAAATAAAGAGCAAGGAAAGGAATAATATCTAGAAGATTAAGAAGCACACAGCTATGAAATTCATTACTGGAGCTATAAAAAATATGGAGGAAGGTGTTTGACATGATATGTAAGGTTTCTATGATATAGTTACTGGAAATCAGGTTGAAATGAAATAAAACAAAAGCAGGAGGGTGTGCTGAAAAGGGAAAAAGGAAGAAATGAGGATGGGATGTTAGGATATTAAAAATGTAATAGCATAATTAAATTCTTCATTGGAATCATAAGAAGCAATATTACACACTATTAAATTAGTATTGTTGATGGTAAAATAGAAAAGCTCTCCTAGAATGTAGAGTAAAAAGACCGAAGGGATTGAAACAATGAGTGAGAACATAATAGACATGGGGCACAAGGAAGTCATCCAGCTCATCATTACTCTTGAAGGAGAAGCCAGATCAGATGAACAAAACCATGTAATGGAAAAGTTTCCCAAGCACAAGAAAGGCTGTATATAGGTTGCAAGGGCTCACTGCATACCATTAAATGAACAAAAATTTCTTTAGATACATTACATATATGAACCAAGAAACTGAAGTGGGGAGACAGAATAAATCAGAGGGAGGAAGTTCAGAAGGATTTTTAAAAATTTTCTGATCCCCTTCATTTCTTCACTATTGTCCCTTTACCCCAACCAGTGTCAATCTACTGTTAAAGAACAAGAAGAAAGAAGGGCAGAGAGGTTTTTAAGCAAGCATAAGTATATTAGGTTATGGATAAGTAAGATCATCCACAAAAAATTACCCAAGCATCTTCCTTTAAAAAGACTAACAGAATATCAATACTTGAAATGATCAACCACCTCCAACTCCATTTAATCACATCCCTCCCATCCTTCAACACTTGGTTCAATTGTTACTCTCTCTAAAGTGCCAATCTGAAGTGATTCTTGCTTGTCAAACTTCCATAAAGATGTTTAGTATAATTCATTTGACCACTGATCCTATGCTGCCTTGCAACATTGCCTTCCTTTGAACTTAAATTGCTATCCTTACTTATTTTTCCATGGGTCTTGTCCCATTTCACTAGATTGTAAACAGTTGAAATGCATGCCATTCTAATTTTTTTTTGCTTTTTTTTCAGTTTAATTATTTTTTTAAATTTAATTTTATTATATATATCATTCTTCCTTTTTGTACAGTGCATGCTTTCCACTCTCAGGTGTAGTCCCCACAAAATTCCCACCACCTATTCATCTGTGCACCATCACCATAGTCCCTTGTGTAAGAACACATTCTCTTCCCTGTTTTGATTCTGTCCCTCCCCTTCCCTGAAGAATGTCTCTGATTAATTTTGTTTTTTAGTTTACTTTTTTCCTGGTCCCTTATTTGGTTCCCCTATAGTCCTCCTATAAGTGAAACCATCCAGTGTTTTTCTTTTTCCTTCTGGCTTGTTTCACTGAGCATAATCCCTTCCAGCTCCATCCATGTTGCTATGGATGGCATGAGTTTATCTTTTTTGATTACTGAGTACTATTCCATTGTGTGAGGCGAACATGATAACCGCTACACTACGGAAACGCGCTATACTATTCCATTGTGTATATGTACCACATCTTCTTGATCCAGTCTGATATTTTTGGGCAGTCATCTATTTTGAGCAGTCATCTATTTTGGGATTGTTTCCATATCTTATCTGTTGTAAATAGTGCTGCTATAAATATAGGGGGCATGAATCCTTTGAGTTAATGCTTTTGGGTTCTTTGGGTAGATTCCTAGCAGTGCAATTGCTGGGTCATGCAGTAGCTCCATTTTTAGTAGTCTGAGGAACCTCCACACAGCTTTCCATCCTGGTTGGACTAGTTTGCATTCTAGTGGTGCACTGTTGGTTGCACCAGCAATGTAGGAGAGTTTCTTTTTCTCCACATCCTCACCAACATTTGCTCTTTATTAATATTTTATTTTAATTTTTAAAATGTTTTTCCTTCTTCTTATTCATGTATATTTGACATCATTTGTAGTCTCAATGGAATTCCCACCACCAATTCACCAGTGTACCTCACCTCAGTTTCTTGTGCTCTGTCTGTTCTCATCCCATTCACTCTCCCTGCCCCCTCCACAAAATGTCTCTGATTTATCTTTGTCTCTTTGTTTTTGTTTTATTGTGATTTGGTTGTTGTTGTTATTGTTATTTTCCTTGATCCATTATTTGGCTCCCTTATATCCCTCCTATAAGTGAAACTATCTGATATTTTTCTTTTGCATTCTGACTAATTTCATTGAGCTTAATCCCGTCTAGGCTGGTGTAAGGTAGTATCTCATTGTGGTTTAGATTTGCATTTCCCTGATTACAAGTGATGTTGAACATTTTTCATATACCTTTTGGTCATTTGGATTTCCAGAAGGAGGAAGTTCAAAAGAGCTATTCTAAAAGGCAAAGTTCCGAGAAAATGACAACAAATATAGGCATAGTTATCTATAGGAACATGTTGTGTCCAAGAATTAAATTGCTCACAATTTTACCTCAATTGTGCAAATGTATGAAATTTTACCACTTAATGAGAAGCCAATTTTACCGCTGATAAATAGAACACAGAAAGGGGCGATCAAAGAACCAGCAATATTTGATGGGCATGAATAGTATCAGAGAAAGTGCTAGAGTTGTCCCCAATTTTCAAGGGAAGATTAGCAAAGTGGTTGAAATAAACTTGTTCCATTTAGAAGAGTAAGGGAAATACAACAAGGACAGGACAACAATATCTTCTTTAGGTGGTCAACCACTGAGGAATATATAAAGAAATATATGAAATGAGATAGAGCTTATTTAATAAATTAAGTTCCAATGACTGACAAATAATACAATAAGACAAGAAAAACAAAAGAAAATTGGTATGACTCTGTAACATTTCTCTCATTCAACTCTCTTATTTTTGAAGATGGAAAGAAAATGGATGGGAGAGGAAGGGAAAGTAAGGTAAAAAAGAGAAAAGAGGTATTTCAGAGGTCACAGAGTCCATGAGTAGACCAGACCTGAGGTTGAGGATTAGCACTTCTGCCGGAAGAGCCACAACCTTAACCTTGGGCACTGTTGCTGATGACACTGGGGTTTCTGGAAAACCATAAATGACTCCTGGACCTTGATTGTGACCCTCCTGTGTTCTGGAATGGACTGCTCCCACTCCCTCTGAGTATCCCAGAGGCAGGAGAAATTGAAAGAATGTTGCTCACCTGGGCAGATGTGCTATGGAGCTTCAGCAGCCCATTCTCCAGCCGCTCCATTTTGGATTTGAGCTCTTTTCCATTCCTTTGCAGCAAACTCTGGTAGAGTCTGATGAACTCCAGAAATGACTTGGGGGTTGTGTAGTTGTAGCGCTGCTCATTGCTCAGATAAGACTGGGAGGTTTGGTTCATACTTGTGTGGACAAAAGCCATGAACTTGCTAATTGACTGCTTGACTGTGGGCTAAAGTCAAAAAGAAGGAAATAGATTATTTTACCATGAAGATTGGAGGTGATGGCCACCCAAAGCATTGCTTCACCATACGGAAAGTTGTGTTCAAGCCTAACATTAACCCTGATGTTCTGGACAAGGAATTCCTTGTACTTTGAGGTAGAAAGGATCCTGAAGAGCATCTCCTATTCCTTCTTACCTCAATACTCTCTGTGCTTTGTAAGAAGCGGAAGCTGACAGACTCCAATGCCTGCTGAGGCCACTCATGGAACCAATCAATAGCTGTACAGTTCACAATGGCTGGGAACTTCCTGCTGCGTACCCTCAGCTTGTTCCCCACGGGGGAGAAGCATAGAGTCACCTAAGAAGTCAAAAGGGTGGAGACAACAAGCAGGTATCAGAGAAGTACTTGCAGAGAGAGAGAGAGAGGTGCCTTGGATTCTTTAGTTCCTAGAAAATTGGGAAGCACATCCAACAGAGACAAAAATCTTTAAATTACTGATAGTTTTCTTTTAGCCAAGAAATGAGTCTGCATGAGACTAGAGGGAGGTTGCTGCCCATGAAACAGATGAGAAAGGTATCTTTGCAAAGGTGTTCAGGCTGAGAAGAGCACTACATCCTAACCACCCACTCCTGCTTGTGTCCAAACATTAGTAGAGAATCCCATGAACCATCTTTGGTCCTCCCTCTGTTGAGCAGTAGATCCTTCTATACCTTAAGTTGTCGTCGGACACGGTCTATGAAGAACTTCCAGCAGTTGTCTCTGTTGTCAACCAGACCTTGGCTCTTGACTTCATTTCTCACATTGCTTATAATATTTTCAACTTCATCATCAGAGTAAAGATCTGGTATTTCTCCTGGGAAGAGACAGCACAGGTGGGCAGCTTTAGCATCTCTGTGCAATTGGATATGGGAGGTTATTCCACCCATTGGGACTTAGGCTTTGGATTTCAGGGCATGCTCCATCACTTCTTGCTGGGAAAATGGACAGATATCTCATCTACTCCAAACCCAGGGTTAAAGAATGATAACTTAAAGAATGGAACAGGCCCTATGGCACCCTCCTGTCCGAGTCAGCAGGGAGTAACATAAAAATATTTTAATTTTCTTTCCGTCTTTTGGTAAAGCTTTTATTTACTAAGTAATATTAGCATAAAGAGTGCCCCCAAGGAGCTCAATATTTAGCAGGAGAAATAAAACAGCTGCAAAACAGTTAAGACTGAATTTGAAAAGGTCATGAGAAATAAGTTAAATCCATATATTTAAGAAGGACAAGTTATCTCTAAATGAAGGAGAGAGCAGGGATGGCTCCTTGGAATTTAGTCTGTGATAATAATTGCACCCTAAATCAATGGGGAAAAGATGAATTATTGAATATTTGAAAATAGGAATACATGTAAGGGGGGAAAACCCTGTGGTTGGATCGTTATATTGTACTGTATAGTAGGATAAATTACAAATGGATCAATGATTTAACTATTATAAGCCATGAAAATGATAGAAAAAATGAGGGAAATACTTTTATAATCACTGAATGGGGAAGAACTTTATTTTAAATTGCCGTGCTTTAGGAGAAAGAAATTTGTTGCAACAACATGGATGAAACTGGAGGGCATTACGCTCAGTGAAATTTGCTAGAGAAAGACAATGGTATCATTTATATGTGATCTTAAAAAAAGGCCAAACTCATAGAAACAGAGTACAAAAGTTCTTACTAGGGACTGAAGGGTGGGGGGAATAGAGAGAGGTTGGTTAAAGAGCTGATAAGGTCTGAATATCTAATGTATAACATGGTAACTATAGTTGATTATACTGTATCACATAATTGAAATTTGCTAAAAGAGAAACACTGAAATGTTCTAACCAAAAAAATTTTTAAAAAATAAAGAAAATATGTTTATCTCAGTTTATAGCTATCTTCTTAACTCTTAAACAAACTTCAAATAAAGGAAAATATCAATAATTAAAGAGAAAGATAGAGAAAAGTATATAAAAAGAGAATGAAACATTTTCTCCACATATTTATCAGCACTTATTATTTCTTGTCTTTTTGATGACAGTCATCCTAACAAGTGTGAGGTGGTAATCTCATTATGATTTTGATTTTCACTTCCCTGATGATTAGTGATGCTGACACCTTTTCATATTCCTGTTTGATATTTGTATGTCTCAGTGGAAAACACAAATTTTCATCATTGGTTTCTTAAGTGGTGTTATAATTTGCCTATGATGTTTTCATCATGTAAATTTTTTATTTAATAAAGTTCGTCAATTTATATATATCGGTGTAGGAAATACAAATGTCTCTTAAACATGAACAAAGGCTTTAACTCATTTTTAATGACAGATATGTATATCAGAATGATGTTTACTATTTTGTTTGTACAAATAATATTGGCAAACATGATCAGACACTCAACCTCACTAGTAACAATAGGAATGTACCTTACAGCTATTTTTTTTTAACCAGACTGGCAAACCCTGATAGTTAAGTAAGTATCCTTATAAGTAAAAAATTTAAGAATCCTAGCTAAACATATAAAAAGAAATGTATGACAATCAATAGGGTTTATTCTGGAAATGTGAGGATAGTTAAATATTGGAAAACTTGGGCCTCCCTGGTGGCACTGCGGTCAAAGTCAAAGGTCAAATATCAACCTATCCCCAGCTACTTCGGCCTGAATTTGATCCCCAGGCCAGGGAGCTAACCCACATAGTGCTGCACACTTCTCCTGTTTCACCAGCTGCTCCCCTTAGTAATGTATTTCAATAAATCTGTCTGTTCTGCTCCCCACTCTGTCTCTGGTGAATCCTCTCACCTCTCCCCCCCATACCTCTGGCCTACACCCCAGTTTTTGTACTCATTAAAAAAAATAAATCTTTAAGAAAATATATTGGAAAACTCTACACAAATAATTTATACTACACTTGAGCTTAACCAAGAGGCCAAAAAGGATTACAAATCATTTATAAACATAATTTACATTAATAAATTAAATAAGGCAATATGATTAAATATATGCATAACATTTCTAAAATTGTGAGCCTAGTAGAAAAAACATGAGATCTTTCTTAACTTGATAATAGATATCTACCCTGACCCAAAGCAAACATCATACCTAACCATGAAATATTAAAATATTCTCTTTCAAATCAGGAACAATGCAAGCATTCTGGCTGCTTTATTTTCAACATTATATAGGTTGATACTAAATGACACTGCTTCATATTTAACAGTAAACATATGTGCAATCATAGGCTGTGTAAAAAGTAAAGAAAAAGAAATAAGATGTATAAGGATCGAATAAGAAAATAAAACTATTATTGTTTAAAACCTAATTTTCTTCACAGAATATTTAAGAGACTATACATGTACAAGCAATCAGAACTGATAAACAATTTGGACAACAAGCTTGGTGAATACAAAATAAATATTGGAAATAAAATGAAATTTCTATTCTCTGCAGGATCATGTTATTTTAAAAGTTATCATTTGGAATACTCATTAAAACTAAAATACAGGTAGTAATAAATATATAAAAAGATGTGAAAGCTTTTGATGTAGAAATTCTAATGTACTATTGAAGGGTAGAAAGAAAATCCTAAATAAATGGAGAGAAGCATTGTGTTCATGGGTGGATGACTCAGTATTACCAGTATCACAAAAATGTAATTGCAATAAAACAAACCAAATGGGTTTCTTTCCTGATCCTGACAAGTATATTCTAAAATTTATATGTAAGAGCAAAGAGTAAAGAATGGGCGTGCCATTCTGAAGAAGAATCAGAAAGAGGATATTTTCCCTGCTAGAAATCAAATCTCCTTATGAAGCTATATTAGTTTAAACAATGTAAAATTGGTACTGAGATAAATGAACAGAACAGTGAATAAAAGCATCTAGAAATAAACATGAAAATGATATTAAAATCAACACAAATTAGTTAATAAATGATGTTTGTATAAATCAATATTTTTTATTTATTTTAAAATTTTATTTGCTTACATCATTGTTCTCACCTAAGGTGTAGTCCCAGTAGTTCACCCCCCACAGGAGCATCATGAACCATTGTCACAGACCCTTGGGCTCTTCCCTCCCCTATTTTGACCCCTCTTCTTTCTCCCTTGCTCTTTGCCTCAAACCTATGGTAAACTTGAAAAATTTGTGTTTTTTCCTGACCTTTTGTTCAGTTTTCCTACCTTCCACCTATGTGAAACCATTCTGTATTCTTTTTGACTTATTTTGTTCAGAATAATCCCTTCCAGACTGGGGTGATGGTGCACTGGGGAAATGGTGGTGGGAACTCCATGGGGACTACAGTTAATATCAAATATGTATAAATAAATTAAAAAATAAAATAAACTCTTAAAAAGAAAATAGAATAATCCCTCCCAGCTCCATCTACAATGCTGCAAATGGCATGAGTTTATCTTTTTTGATTGATGATAAATAGTTGGGACAACATTAAACTAAAAGCTTCTGTATAGCAAAAAAGATAGTAACCAAAACAAAGAGTTGTCCTATAGAATGGGAGAAATTATTTGCACACTGTACAACTGATATGGGACTAATTCTATATTTATATTAAAAATAAAACAGAACACTAAAAAATTCTAGGTGGATTAAAGTCAGAAATATTAAAAAGAAGACAGTAATAATTTAAAAAACAAATTTTTTTTTCTGCATTCAGTAGAACAAAATTTCTGAAATAGCATACAAAGAAGCAAATAGCACAAAAATCTATTAAATTTTTACATTTCAACTAAACCAGAGAGACAAAAGTCAGGTACAGACTTCAAAAGGTATTTATAACCCATAAAACAAACAAAAGGATTAGTGTCCAAAATATATAAAAAGCTTTTGTAAACCCATAAGAAAAAGTCAAAGAACCCAAGAACAAAAGAGCAAACTATGTAAATAGGCAACTGACAGAAGAGGAATAGTCAGTAAGCACTTGAAAAGATGATACAGTCTCACAAGTAATTTGGTGAAAACAATGAGATTCCATTTTATACCCATTGTTAAAATTAGTATGTGTGCTAAGCCAAGTGTTGGTGGTGGCTTCAGGAGGAATTCAGGTATTATGCACTGTGAGGTCAGAGAGTACAATTGTACAACTATTCTGGATGCACCTTTTAGTAAATTTGAGATATCCATACCAGCCAATTTATTGATTTATATTTTGGACTCTTACAGTAAATAACTTTTGCATATGCATACCCGCGTTTTGCAACATTGCTCATAATTAGAAACATAGAAATGTTTCTTATATTGCTTTCTATATGCCCAAAGTACTTTGTAGAGAAATATAAAGGGAAAAAAGTAAACGTATATGCTTAGAATGTGAGAACTATGAGGTAGATTAAAAAATTGAAAAAACAGATAGGACAAAATTATGAATTAAGAACCAGGGGGTGGCTCCTAGGGCAGGTGCAAGAGTTGGCATTGGAAGGGAGGAATGGTAAAACAAGGGGAAATATAAAAGAAATGGAGACAGACTGGAGGTATATAAGTTCTTTGTGAGGCTGATAATAAATGACATGTTTTCTCAATGAGAGGGGAGAGATTGAGGGAGATAAAACTAAAGGAAGCAATGATATAGCTAAAATCTTGGAAACACTGGATATGATGTGAAGGTGAGGTTCACACCAAGATCTTTTATAGGTATCAGAAAACCTCTTTCATATTTCCAGACTAAGGCTGTAGGTAGATATTGAAGCTATGTGGACTTAGAATGGTATATGTTCCCTCATCCACATTCTTTTCCCTTCCTTGAGACCAAACTATGCTGCTAGTGTCATAGAAATATTAGAGATGGAAGAAGTCACTGGGGCCTCCCTCCCCATGCAATTCTTGAGGTCTTTAAACATGTTGGTTTGGTTAATGGTCTGTAACTAATCGGAGTAGTAGGAATTATGATCTTATCTGTCATTAAAGCTATTGTACTTCCTTAAACTACTGTATCTAGAGGAAATTCTTGTCATTTTTGCAACAAATTTCTGGCCTGCATTGTTCAACAAGTCAATGTTCTGTTAAGTACTATACTACTTAGACTTAATCATTTAAATGGTCAAAATAAAAAAAACCGAATCATGAAAATTATCATTCTTTTAATGGGACAAATTGATTTAATTTCCATTTGTGAACATATGTTATAGTAGGCATGTAAAATGTCCTGTGTTACAAATTGTCAAAATCAAGGTCTGACTAATAGAATATCCCATTTCAGTCTAATCTGATAGAAATAGGGTCAGAGAAAGTTGCCAGGAAAATGAAATGATATTCATCATGTGTTGAGTTAAGGAAGTCAGAGAAATTTTAAAAAGGGAAATATAAATGGAATTGGCATGAAATACACTTAGCCAGCTTAAGGGCCTGGCTGCCCATGTGGTCTGTTTTCCTTTCTCCTTTGCTTCTCTAATACTTATTAATATATTAGAACCTCCAATGAGGGTCTGAATTCCCTTTGGTCTTAGGATACTTGTAATATAGAGTTTGAACTCTTCACCTTTATCTTACTTGAAATATGTAGGATTTACGTCCTTTGGTGTTTTATGTCTAAGAAAATGGATATTGAGGACTATGGAAACTATAGTCGATAGACTAAATCAGCATTACTGTTTCTTTTTGTATGGTCTGAAAACTAAGAATTTTTTTCATAGCTTTTAATGGTTGAAAAAAATTAAAATAATAATACTTAATGATGTGAAAATTACATTAAGTTCAAATTTTACTGTCCATAAAATAGTTTTATGACCACAACCACTCTCATTCATTTAGGTATTGTTTATGGCTATTTTCACACAGTAATGACAAAGTTCAGTAGCTGTGATAGTGACTGCTTGATCTGAAAAGCTGAAAATATTACTTTCTGACCCTTTATAGAAAGATTTACTGATCCTGGTTTATGTGATACCCTTAGTTCCAAGATGTTGAAACATCCAGTCATTTAGAAACATTCATGTTCCTCTTATGGTGGAGTTTGTTCATAAAAATCCCAAGAATCCTTAAGAAGGTAACTGGATGGAATATATGAACATGAGCACCTCTGAATTGGAAGCAATATTTTTGCGTTTGTTCCTCCAGTTTTTCCTGACAATATTCCTATCACCATGTAATGTAGGTAGTGATGCTAGAAGTGGGAAGTTGAATTTACCAAGGTATTTTGTAATGTGAACAGAGGCAGAAGTTACTTAAATATATGAAAAGTTTCCTGAGATCTAAAGTTGGAAAACCTGTTACCTATCTCCAAGTGCTTATGGGCTTCATGCAGTTATTATGCAATGTCCTAATTTTGTAAGTTAGCGTAATCATCATCTACTCTGTGTTAGTCTGGAGTTCTGAGAGACCACATCTGCATTTGGAAAGGATATCCTGCTCATGTTCATCCCAACATTATTTACAATAGCCAACCTAAGTGCCCAAATACAGATAAGTATTTGGGACAAGTACTATACAGTCATTAAAAGATAAACTCTTATAGTTTACAGCAACATGGATGGAACTAAAGGGGATTATGCTAAGAGAAACAAGTAAGAAAAAGAAAGACAAATACCAGATGGTGGCACTTATATGTGGAATATGGGGATACCAAAGAAAGGATCAGATAGAGTCAAACTAACAGCAAACCCTAGAAAGTTATAGAACTGTGACCCTCAGTGGGGGAATTGTGAGAACAAAATCGGCAGAGAGCACAAAGGATATAGGGTAGACAGTGAATGCCTTGGGTGGTGTACGTGGTATAATCATAACACCTGTAGGGGAACATCTTATATATCTAAAACCAAATAATGATGCAAACCTACGTTAACACAATTTTTTAAAAAAATATGGTTTAGTTAGTTGGAGCTAGATTCTCTATGAACCATTAACTTCACACTGACTACAGGACTTTGATCCCATCTAGATTCTAATATTTTTCAAAAACAATTCTCTGGCATCAAAGGAGAAAAAGGATGTGTAGTGACTGTCTCAGTTCCTCTGCTCCTGTCTCTCTACATGTCTAGAAACTTTCTCAAAGCACATGTGCAATAGTCATATCTAATATGTAAGATGGCTCATCATTTTAATGTTATTATACGCTTCAGTTCAAAGAATACTTCCTGAATCTAACTAGGGGTCAGGAGATGTGTTAATTGCTGACAACATAAATGATGAAAATAACACCATTTCTATAAAGGGTTGTAATTATATCAACATTGCTTCATTTTCTAAACTGGATTTTTTAATATCAAAAGATTAACCAAAAAATAGCCTGTGTCTTTCATAAATGCTTCAATCAATGTGGGAGAACAATCCAGTGCCAAGACTTTACAAATATTTCCAGGCTCAATGTTCTTGTGTGATGTGTGTAAACTGCTAACATGTCAAACCTGGATCTAATCCTGAAAGATGAGGTGATATTTTCATGTTTTATATGCCAAGAGAAGATTTAGCTCCAGCATAAAGAGGACAGTCTGGAAATGGAGAGGCATATAACTCTGTAACAGAGAGGACCCACTGGTTATAAATATTCCAACAGATTACAAAGAAGGTGTGTGTTACTCACCTTTGAGCACAGCACCTAGTGAGTGTAACATGGGAGTTTAACAAATGGTTTTCAAATATATGAATAATTGGAAACTGATGTAGTCTGAATCAGAGAAGAGAAATCTTAATTATGAAGTAGATAAGCTTTTGAAAAGCAAAATGAAAATGCCAATGTCTAGAAACTTTACATCTAAAAGTAAAATGAAGTAAGAAGCAGAGACAGGTAGGAAGGACACACTACACCTGGGGAGGACCCAGTCTTCTTAGCTGATAGTTAAAATGAGTGTTCTGAAATACTGGTAAGCAGATGTGTTATACCATAAAGTAAAGGAATGGTTCTATTTTCTCCCTCTGTATTAGGGGTTAACCAGATAATTCATCCCACCAGCTAAGAACAGCCATGTGCCATCATCACCCATGTCCCTCTATATCACATGGAGCCTTGCTGATGCTGAGTTTCATTCCAGGACCAAGAAAGAACATCTCTTTTGGACGAATTTCTGAAATATATGGATTTGATGACAGTGTAAATTCTTCAGGAGTTATTATAACAGGGCAGTAAGGACATAACAAGAGTTGATATTTTCAAGGCCTACATTGCATGCATCATTTCACCAGCAGCTGCATGTCCCTAGTTAAGGACTCTGACAGTCAAGGGAAGTGAATCAAAGATATGTTTCATTTGCTCCTGATGAGGGTGACCACTCTGTTCTCTACACAACTGTGTATCTTTTGCTAATTAAACCAGTAACTTAAAATTAAGTTTTTAACTTTGCATTTAGAATTTCCTTATGTCACTCTGTAATTTGCCTAGGTTACATACAACTGTCATGTTGATGGGTTCTGGAAAATTTAGCTGGTATCAGAAATGGTATTCATATGATGAGTTACCATGAAGGCTTGAATTTGGAAATGGTGTTAAGAAACCAAGGAATAACACATGACTTAAAGAAAAGTGGACGAAACAAGATAACCTATCACATGAGATTTGTTCATTAAGGAAGTTATTTTGGGGAGAGTTGAATCAGTGGAATTCACTCACTGTAATTTTATCTCCAATTGAATAGGATTAGATAATTAGAAAGTTATGAGTTAATGGCAAGGTAGGGCCTTGCCTTGTATTATCTGAGTAGAGTGACTGCACAGCCCATAACTTGAAAAACTAAGGGACTGTGAGTTTCTGAAGAATCCTTACAGCTCTTCCTGGACTGACAGTCAATTTCTAGCTAGAAATTATTTATTTGACAGGGAAAATTAGGGCTAAGTTATGCTCTAGTTCTCCCTGTCAAAGTGGTTAAGAAAAAAAAGGGAGGAAGACTGGAGGAAGAAAGTATTACTTTTCATTCTATTTCCATTTTCACACGGGCATAAAAATCTTGTTTTTATATAGAAGTCTTGAAAGTGAAATGTGAGTTTGGAACTCTATGACTTTGGAGAAGGCTGACTGCATTAAGTTTTTACTGGGTGAGGTTCCAGAAATTCATTTGAATTTGAGAAAAGTTGGGAGTGGAGTGGGAGAGTAAAGGAGGGATGAACCCCAATAGACTATGGTGGAGGATTATTGGGCTTTGGTGGGGGTTGTGGTGAGATAACATACATTTATAGAGGTATGAACCTGTGTCTTTAAAACATATGTTATGTTGTAAATCAATGTTATCTCCATAAACATAATTTAAAGTAAACATTAAAACAAATGGTCATTTACTAAGGTGATCACCTTCACTTCCTTGTAATATAAGGATATGTCTAAGTCTCCAAATCATGGAGGCTTTAATACATAAAAAGGAAAGTTCTTTAAAATGAATAAATTTACCTTATAAAAATATATAAAAATAATGAGGTTTAGAAATTCAATTGATAAAAGTGTAACATCTTCTGTGTCTCAGACATTATTTTAGGAGAAGGTGACCTCGCTGGACTGGAGCCAACTGAGAGAGAGTGAGGTTGGCAATATGCCTGGCATCTCCAAAACTCTTAAGTCTGTGGAAGCACAAATTTATCCTTTTTGATTGTTTTATAAATTAGACTTTAGGATACAGCTTTAGGGTGAGAGGGACATTGTATAATTTAGTAAAATGATAAAAATTCAGGCAACTTATAGGTGAGATGTTGTGGTAGAAGGTTGTGGGATGTTAAAAAGACAGTATTTAGCAATGGAAAAATTTGTTGGGTTGGAGGAGAATAGGTATAGGAGTTAGTAGGCAAAGTCCTGGATGTAAAACCAATTTAAAAGGGCAAGTTAGGAAAGGACTGAGATGCTTTTAGATATCTTATGCAGGAACCATACTGAAATATATTACATAAATGTGAAACATATGCTAGAGAAATATACTATGATCATAGTCCTTGGATTTTATAAACTAAAGAGTATTTTGGTAAAGAGGCAATGGACTATGAAGAAATGGATTTTCAGAAATGCTGGAAAGTTGAAGGCAGAAATTTTGTTCTGGAACATCTGTGCACCAAGTGATTCCTTAACCTGGACAAAGTAGTAGTTTTGTATATGCTGAATTTGGTTTAAGATCCAGGAAAAAAATTCTCACACATATATAATATATATTATATACATATATATTCTTGTCTTCTTGGAATATCTACATGTATAGTTTGTGTATACACATACACTGATCTATAAACTTACACTTATGTATATTTATATGTGTATACACACAGCTATTTTTCTGGAATGGTTGCTCTAAGTCTTGAATTTGTAAATAAATAAGCACAATAGAGTATCAAGAATTGAGCTTTGCACTGAAATCCTGTCTTGTCTGAGAGTCAGTGGACAGTCCTTGTCAAGGTCTTTGGAAGCCAAGGGCAGCCATGTAGAGATATTCTACTTCTATTCCTGTTTCCATAAAGTTCTGAATCTTTAATTAAGTTGGCAACTTAATTTTATTCTATTGTGTAAGTTTTATTTGTGCTTCTTCTTTGTGTATGTATCTTACTGTTAATATCTAACACGCCTGAAATGCTGTGTGCACTCTTGTTTCTGTCTTGGATATGGGGAGGGAATAACACCTTCTTCTCTGGGCTCAGCAGGTCACAGAACCTTAACCTATTCATTTCCAATAATCAGATCTAGTCCTATTAGAAGTCCCAAGATTAATGTCTGTTTTTTACTGAAGGGATAACGAGAGAGCCCAGACGACAGACACAGCATCAACACCGAGAAGGACCTTAATGAACTTGTTCTCCACTGCATCAGCTTTTGTTATGATGACTGTAACCTAGCCCTTCAGATCTTGGACCAACTCTCTACTTTTGAATGACCCTGACTTAGGGGGAATTTATTGGAAACACTCAAGAGCAAAGAGTCTCTTACCAGATGCCAAGAGATCATTGATTAGAACAAGGAATTTTTCATCAGCCACTTGGGCATCAGTCATGAGAAACACTGTGCTGACATTCTTCACACCAGCTTTCAGGCACAAGCTGGCCAGGTCTACCTGCAGAAACAATTAGCATCAGAAATCTGTGAGAAGAAAATCTTCTTTAAAAAGACCCCAATACACTCTTCAGAAATGGAATCATTTATCTATTAGCAAGGGAACTAGAACAAGATGCTATTGGGAGGTGGAAATAGTGTTATTTTGCATCAACAGGTAGAAAACTATGCCTCGACCTCAGGCCTTGATCTCAATAGACGTGGGTAAGAAAAGTTAAACAGTAATCATCTTTAATTCATAGAACCACTGTGACTCCTATACTATCCTTTGGAGCTTCTGCTTTGTGCAAAGATGTAAGAGCCTTTCAAAGGACAAAATGTTTGTCTATATCACTTATATCATCATACAAGTAAATGACCTGCCCCAGAAGGCAAGTGATTGCTCTTGGTCTTGACAAGAGTCATGTGCTTGGATTCACAATACTCTGGGGGATAAATATATCAATATGTTAGCAGTATCTTACGCTCTTATGACTAGTTCCAGCAAAAAGACTTCTGGAAAAAATGTGTGTTGGGAACACACATACCCACAACACTCATCCTTGGCAGAAACTGCATGCATTCAAAAATGTAGGCTGTGATGCCAAGCACTGAACGGCAGCTCAGTCAGTCTTGGTTACTTTGTGGTATCATGCTCCCAAAACTCAGCCATCAGTCACTGACCTTGCTTTTCTTTCCCTTATGCACCACTTAAAACTCATTCTCTAACAGTCTCATACGTTTCATTACATCAGAGTTTCCTCCATGTCCAAATAACTCTTCTTTAAGGTTAGGTTAGTAAACTTCTTTTATATGGTAATGGCTCTCACACAATTATTATAATTTAAGGCAATGTTTCTCAACATTCAACTGAATCACCTGGGGGGAGCCTTGGAAAGTTCTAATGCCCAGGTCTAATGCCCAATAGTTGATTCAGAATTTCTGGGGGTTGGGGTACAGTCCTCAACTTTGTTTGAAAAGGATTCTAGCATATAAGGTTGAAAACTACTGTCTTAGATTATATGGTAAAGTGTATAATTCTCATACGTTATCTCGCATTCTCTTCATTGAAAGTGCTAAATGTTGAAATAATGTGTACCTGACATATGAGTTTAGATTTGATCAATCTTCAAGAGGCAAAGCTGTGGTTTTAGAACATCAGTGAGCCTCTGATTCTCCTATAGTGGTTGGGAGACTATGAGGATGGGTGGATAGGTCGGGCTCAATGCTGGTTGGAATTCTCCCAGAGACAGCAAGAACCGCATCCTGATGGAAATGACATCATGGCTCCCTACTGTTTCTCTATTGTGGCCATGGATTAAAAAGGAGGGGGGTGGACAAAGTGACCTTGGAAGGTGGTATGTAATGCTTTCTCCACTTACTAGTGCATGTATTGTGGTTCCTAAATGCCTGAAGTCTAAATCTAAGAAATGTCATTGAAGGTCCCAACTGCCATTGGTTACTGAAACCATCTTCTGATATATGAATGTTTAATGAAACACAGACAGACTATCAGAATTTCACCTAAGTCCACCAAGGCTGCTAGGGAGCTAGGTGCTGAATCTGATATAGATGTGCTGGTGATTTGGGTGAAGAGAAGCTTCCACAGGTTTAACTCATAACTCAAACAACTGAAGTTATCACAAATGTAAACCTTGCAGCAGGTCAGCATACGCAAGCTGATCCTACTAAGAAAATAGCCCTTCACATCACTGATCCAAAGACTAAGAAGAAAATGGAAGGGCATTTGGAATTGAAGAGCTAATGAAGAGTGACAGGAAGTGCGGGGATTTGGCAAGAAGCAGAGTCTCTTCTCCACAGTTGCCCAACCTGCTAACCTTGAAGTCGGGGATCTGGTAGCCTTTCCTCAGTGTGATCTGGAATACATCCATGGAGCTGATGAAAGCTGCAAGCCTGGTCAGACTCTGCTTGCCACTTCCACCTACACCAACCAGTAGAGCATTTCCCCGTGGCGACTCCAAGATACGATTGATTTGGCAGCTAAAGAGAAGAAAGCAAAAGCACATGCCTTTAATTGGGCTTTCTCTGTGAGGAGCGTATGTATTGGCAGGATGGCACAGGGAAGATTCTCTATGATTCGGCAGATGCCTAAAGGTGGAGTCCTGAAACCCACAGTGGCCTTTTCAGGATTTTATTGATCTTTCTGCATCATTTGTAGTCAGGCAACCAGGTACATGGCAGGCGGGGTGGGGGATCAGGAGGCTGGCAGGCCTCCTAGCCCCTGGCAAATTCTCCACTCTCTCTGGGCTCTCTGGCTTCTGCTTCTTTGCTATCACTACTGCTGCTCCTGCTGTCTATATGACATGACGCCATTTTTATATGCCCCGTCTCTCAGCCCAGGTATGTGCTAAGTGCATGCTCACACCCTACTTCAGGTGCCACCATCAGGCATGTGTGTAGAACCACACACATGACACTAATGACAGGAAGGCAAGAAAAATCTGGTAACTTCCATTTACCTTACAGCATACCTAATGGTCTAAGTGAAAACTGGGACTCTCTTTGGAAACCCATCATGGGCTGAACTGTGGGAAACTTGGGTTATCTGCAAACCTGGTCTCACTTTTTTCCCCAAGTATTTTGTTCTAAACCAAAGCTGCCTTAGTGAACTAGTGGCAGTAAAAGAAGAGTTTATGGTAGTCGGATGGGATTGGAGGGTGCAGGTTGTGGTCAATAGTGACTCCCCTCCCCAGTCAAGTCTGACCCTGCCTCACTTCCCCACTTCACTTTGACTCAACTATTTATGCTTTTAGGCAAGAGGAGAAGGAAGGAAAAAGAGAAAAATAGAAAGCATACAATTAGAGAAATAAAAATCAGGCTAGGCTAAAGGATAAGCAGAAACATAAAAGTTTTCTCATGTTAGGAAAGGAGCATAATTAAAGTTGGCAGAACAGCAGAGAACCCTGACATAGCTCTTGTCATTCCTTCTTTTACGTTTCTTGAATCTTGATGCTCTTAGAAGGAATATTGGTGGACTTCAGTGTCAACTCACAAGATGCCCACTTCCTTTGTTTTTGAGTTCTTCCCTTTGTATTTATACTTACTGCTTTCAGTACCCACATTCCTGCTCCAGTAATAGGGAAATATTCCCAGGCCCTGGGTTTAGACCATCTCCCTCCAGAGGAAGCTATTCCTCCTGCCCCTTCCAACCCTTTCTCAGATACTTCTGTTCACTGTCCTCCATCCAGGTTGTTACAAATGGCAAATTTTCATCATTTTTTATAACTGTCAAACCAATGTTACTTCAATATATTTTTTTACAGATGTTTACTGTCTGTCCATTAGAATATTACCACAGATCTTTAATTCCCTTTAGCATTATGATATACCTTGGGTAGGGTGCCTATATTCTTTATAAAAATAACTTCTTTTTCTTATTTTCTTGTGTTAAAACAATGTCTATACATCATTTAAAATGCATAAAATATAGAATCCATTATCTACTAGTACCTTGGGATAAACACCATTGACATTAATTGTATGTCCTTCCAGACTTTATCTAAGGGTCTGTATATTTATAATGATGTACATGCATATAAAAATGTACATGTTATGTTAATGTATATATGAATATGCATTTAATCCATATACTGTGACTATCTTATAGATTTTCAAAATTGGATTGACATTGTGTACTCAGCATAGTGTTTTGAAACATTTCTTGACTTACCAATACACTGTGATTATTTCCATATGCCACTGAATAATCTGCTAAACCTTGGTTTTAAAGTGGATTGATATCTCATTGCATTGAATAAGGTGTTTGCTTTAGTAGCCTACTTTTGGATATTTAGGCTGTTTCTAACATCTTCCATTTATAAATGGTGCTATGCAAATATTTTTACTTTACATTTCTAGTTACTTTCAGCAGATAAGATCTCAGAAGAGAAGTTGCTGAGTCAAACAATAAGACAATTTCTATGGTGTTGAGACATACTAAAACACTGCTCCCCAGAATGGGGGCACTAATTGGTACTCCTCTTATATAGAAAGGATGAATCTGTTATATTGAAAAATTAGAATATGTTAGATTATATTAGTTGAATTAGAATGTACAGAAATTTTTAGCTTTTTGGACTTAAAATTGTTTATCAATACATTTATGTAGTTAAAATTTATTGTCTTATTCAGTTTTTTTTATTGACCTATACTTGGTTCTTTTATGATTTTACTTTAATTATTTAGTGGTGATATTTTTACTCTGTCTTATCTTGCTCCCTTATTAAACCATAGTTTCTAGACATCTGAAGAGTGAGTATACTCATTTTGTATTCCCTGTAGTACTGGGACACTGAAAGTATCCAAAACATTTGTGTTAAATTTTAACAAAACAATCCATGTCTTATACTCATCATTGCATTTGTGGTGAGGCACATGATCTTTCATTATGTTAGGTTCAAGGAATGGTCTGCTTGTGTTTACATTAGGTGCTACCTGACTCTAACGATAAAAGGAGAAAATATGGTGCTACGATATCCACGTCTTCTCTTTTGATACAAAAAAGGAGGGTGCAGGGATGAATTAATGGAGGAGAGAGAGAAATATAGAGGAAAAGGAAGGGGAGGAGGAGAGGTCCACCTTGGGCCACCCAACATCCAGCTCTGCTCTGAAAGACTCAATTCAGCTTAGCAAGGTCCATGCTATTCAATATCTAGATGGAAAATGCATCACTTGTGTTGAAGTTTCCAGAGAAGAATGGTTAAGACTGAAACTGTCAGCATTAGACTCCAGCTGGGATTCATTAACAACCTCTGACTAGGGCAAAGGACTCTGCATTTAAATTACAAAATTTAAAAAGAAGATCAATACTCTAAAGGGCTCCTGGGCCAGAAAACCAAGTCTGTCTAGTTAAGCACTTCCATGAATTTCTGGGAGATTAAAAACAAGAGCTGAAGATGTTGCACAGCCCAGCTGGAGGAAGCTGACTTACTAAAGACTAAACATATACATCTACACACCCCCTAGAGAACTGATAAGATACACAAAAGAAGGGTCCCCAAGAGAAACAGCATCTGAAGGTCTTTTTTGGTTAATGATTGTGAAAGGATTCTAAGAGAAAAAAAGAAAGAGGCATAAAAAGATATATGGTAATGAAAAATCAAAGACAATAGATATTGAAATTTTACCAAAGCTGGGGAAAGATCTAACCGAAAGCTTTAAGAAAAAGCAGAACAAGTCTGCAGAAATGATGAAGAAAGTCAGTAGAAGAGCAGAGTGGTACTATTAAAGGCAGACAATAATAGCATAAAGAAGTCTATATGCTTGTGAACTGCTAATTAAGTGTCAATCACAACATGTAGATAGCAACAACCTTATGATGCAGTCAGTCTTACTATTTTCTTTTTTTTTTAAAAAACTTATTTTTTTATGCATACAAGATCTGGGATATAGGCCAGAGACACAGGAGGTGAGAGGATTCACAGAGACAGAGTGGGGAGCAGAACAGGCAGATTGACTGAAATCCACTGCTGAGGGGAATAGTGGGCGAGGCAGGAGAGGTCTGCTGCAACATGTGCATCCCCTCCTGGGCTGGGGATTGAACTCATGATGCTGCACAGCAGATACTTCACAGTGTGGTGCTCGACCCACTGTGCCACCAAGGGAGGCCCGATCTTACTATTTTCATTTTTCAGATAAGAAAACTGAGGCCGGCTCCCTGGTGGCGCAGTGGGTTAAGCAACGCACTATGAAACAAACTGCAGCCACTGCAGCACAAGTTCGATCCCTGCTGCCGGCCAGGGCGGGGACCCA
>JAGFMF010011456.1:5660067-5671312 GCA_019455555.1 Galemys pyrenaicus
TGGTGAATCCTCTCACCCCCCCACACCTCTGGCCTGTACCCCAGTGCTTGTATGCATAAATAAATAAATCTTTAAAAAAAAAAAAAAGAAAACTGAGGCCGGGGAAGATAAATATCCTTCACAAATCACCACAGTCAGAGAGTGGCAGCCCAGGATTTGAACTTGGACTTGACTGTCTCCAGAGCCTGTGCCTGCTACCACTACACAGTGCTCCATTGTTAGGTTGGGCATAAAAGCAGCAGAAAGCCAGAACAGCAAAATGTGGAAAAGGTGTGAGGAATACAAATGAGATAAAAAGGTTATGAACTCAAGTGGTGAGAACAAATAGCCAAATAATAAAATCAAAGTCAACATATGTCTTATGCACTTTTTAACATCCACCCCTTTGCCCCACCATGGGGTCCTGGGAGAACATGAAGATTTCTTCTGCTGTGCTCTACTCCCACCTTGGGTATCAGAAAAGAAGACCTTTGTGGAGTGAGCCCAAACCCCTCGTGTGGAATGATGCAAGGTCGTGGAATCTTCCGATATTCTTTATAGCTCTTTATGGCATGAGAAAAGAATGCGTCTATTCTGTCTGACTGGCAGGGGCAGCAAAGAGGGAACAAGAAGCTCCAGAGACAGGAGGGAAGGGAATGTAAGGATGACATCATGGGACAGTGATATTTTAAAACAAATGTGCAGGAAATTACACATAAAAATATGCCCTTCAGCAGGTTCATTATTCCAGTTATTTTGCCATTGCTAAACACAGTGCAGCTTTCTCTTTGGAAACTATCTTTGGAGTCTGTTTTGAAGCCTCAGAAGAAAAGCTAGTTTTCATAGCCTGCCTTATTTTTTCCTAAAAGCAATATTAGTCAATTTCCCTGCTGGAAACTGCATTGACTGAATCATTGGTATTCTCCAAAGTTAAATTTATCCTTAAAGGACAAAGATTTGTTTCAATTCCAAGACTATGGCTCAGGCTCCAGTACCTCTTAAACAGGGTGTGGGGCTGGGGGTGGGGAGGGGATATATACTGAAGCTTCACAGGTTAGTTAACAGATATCTTAAAAACCCTTATTACTGACCACCCCATACACACCAGACACCGGTCAAGGTATTAGAGAGTCAGTTGTCTGTGTGCTCAAGGAGTTTATCCTGAATTAACATGTCAGGAAACATTACAGTGTGATGGTCCAGAGTACATACACTGAAGCCAGACTGCTTTGGTTTGCCTATTTCTAGGATGTGTGAGCTTAGGTGACTTGCCTCATCTCTCAGGGTATCAGTTTCCTCAATTATAATAGAGGGATAAGAGTAGACTTCTCTTTCTTCAGGGTTTTTGTGAAAACTAAATAAATTGAAGTCTGCAAAGCACCATGTACCAGTACTATAGTGAATTCTAAGCTAGATGCAGCTCTGATGTATTGTATCAAATGCTTGCTTTTCAGTAAAGCCTTCCTCATCAGCCTACTTAACATTGCAATTACCCCAGAACTCTCTATTCCCTTTCTTCTTGTATTTTTCGCCACATCATTTATCTCACATGATATTCTAAGAGTTTTTATGGAGTACCTGCTATCTTCCAGACACTGTCTTAGGTATTGAAGATCTAGCACATCTAATAGACTCCTGCACTCACACTAAAGCTGTCTAATCAATAAATATGTGTTGGGCAGATGGGTGGCTAGATGGATGGATGTAAACAGATAAAGTGATTAATCATGGCAAATATAGCAGGGTGGCCCAGTAATATCAAATGAGAACTCAGCAGTGACAACTGATTTAAACATGAGGTAGGTCTGTGGTGACTGGTACAAGCCACTTTTTCAAGTGGTAAGATATATGAGGAAAAGATGAGAACTGAAAAAGTATGGTGAATATAGACAATTTATTTGAAGAGTCCTGTAAACAGGAGCAGAGAAAATAGGGGTAGGAAATGAAAAGAGATGAATCTGGGAATAGTTTATTACTTTATTGTAAATGATTACACAGCATCTTTGTATGTTGATGCATAAGACCCAGGAACTGATGATGGGGTAGGAGGGAAGAAAGGAGAGGAGAAAGAAGAGCAGAGAAAAGAGGAAGGAAAATGGAGTAGGAGACAAGAGGAGAGAAAACTGCAGGAAGGAGTAGAGTCAGTGAGAAGGTGAGAGGACATGGGGTTCAACACATACACTGAGGGACTGACCTTAGTTAGGAATGGAGATGGTTCACTAACTAAAATAGTAGGGGAGAAAGGATTTGTGGGTGGATGCAGAGAGGCTGTTAGATATGATGACAAGGAGATGAGACAATTCCTTCTGGCCACTTTTATTATCTCAGTGAAATAAAAGACATACTCATTAACTGTGAATAAAGAGAAGAGAGGATGTTAGAAGCTTGTGAAGAGGAAAAAAAAAAGTGTGATACTGCTGCCATCAAGAGAAGGGGAAGAAAGCAAACTGCCAGGGTAGTAGAGGAGTATTTCTAGAAAACTTGAGGGCCCATTTAATATCTGTGGCTGGCAATATGAAGCAAACCAGAGAAAATGGTAGAACATCTAATAATTTTCAGATGCTTAGGTGCAATAAGATAGTGGGGTTTGTCACATGGATGCCATGACAGAAAACTGGGGAGACTGCACTGGGTTAGAGTCTATGGTGGTTAAGGAAAGTAAAGACATGATAAAAGGAAGGGACAAAGGAGTTTGAGAAAGTAGTTGACTCGGTGAAATCAAGACTCGGTGAAATTTAAGAATAACTGGAATATTTCTATTTGCAGCAACATGGATAGACTTGAGGACATTCCTTTAAGTGAAGTAAGTCAGACAGAAAGACAAATTTTGTATTATCTGACTTATATGTGGAATCTAAAAAACCCAAACACGTAGAAAGAAAGCAGACTGTGGTTGCCAGAGGGGGGTTGCGAGTGGGGAATTAGCTAAGGTGATTCAAAGGTAAATCTAGTTATAAAATAAATATGTCAGAGAGTGCTGTGCAACACAATGGCTCCAGTCAAAAAGCTTTATTGTGTATTTAAATGTTGCTAGAAGAGTAGATTTTAAATTTTCTCTTCACAAAGAAAAAAAATGTAACCATGTGTGGTAATGGTTGGGTAACTAATTTTACTGTGGCCATCATTTTGTAATATATCCTGAAGTCATTTTGTTATATACTGTAAACACACACAGTGCTATATAATAATATATTAATATATATTATATTATGTCAATAATATCTTAATAGAACTGGAAAAGAATACCTGGAATAAAAGCTAGAACAGATGAGTAGAAGAATAGATCAGAGAGTATGATGTTTAACATTGAGTTTTTGGAAGTGGATTCATTATTTTTAGAGTAAGAACAGATTGAGTGAATAGTTGAGATGGGATGGGAGAAAAGGTCATAGAGTTAAAAAGCACAAGGAACATAAAAACCAAGAGCTACACAGAGTGTAGTGCCAGTTGAGGAGAGAAAGATGAGCATGCATGAAGGTCACTGGTAAATGGTGTGGAGTAACTGCATGTCAGCAGATGGCAGCAACAAGGACAGGTTATGAACTGAACAACCCAATCGCTTATGTTTCAAAACATCAGGATTTTGTGAAGAATCAAAGGATAAATGGTTTAAATATGCCATTGGCATGGGGTGTGGGTAAGGAGGATACTTACCTCTTTCTAGACCTGGGAGCACACAAATGAGGAAGAAAAAAAATCTGCTTTCCTCAACTCAGGTCAGTCAGGTTTCAGTCAGAATTCATCAGTGAAGGGAAAATATAGAGGAGCTGAAGCTGAAGTAGAGTTTGCTACTGAAGACCAGGAGAGCCAAGGAGCAGGGTGGAAGGTTTTGGCAGGCAGTAAGAGTGGGAGTGGGTGAGGGAAATGGGACTCATATTATTGGGGAATGTAGACAGCTGTATAGATAAAACATTGATGTGACTATAAATTATCTGGGAGGCTTGGTTACTATACTTAATGTTTCATTTGATAGCAACAACACTTAAAGGCATATTTAGTTTTAAAAATGTGTGCATTTAAACAAAACCCTCCAATCTCATGATTTAAAACTGGCCCTTGCATTAACACAGGGTGGAGATGCAGGTCCTGATTTCTGTTTCATGATCTTAAATTTTCTGTTGCTATGCCTGTGATCATGATCAGAGGATTGTAAACAGCTAACACAGAAACAAATCCAGTTAAGCTACAGTTCACACTATGTTGCCCCCTAAGGACAGTGGTTGAAGCTGCCATTTCTTTATCAGCTGCCATCTTGACCCTCAAGGCAGAAGCTGTAGCTGTTTTTCTGTATTTTTCAAAGTGTCCTCAAATGCCCAGTGAGATTCCTGATGTTGAGAAGAGGAGGAAGCTAAGGAAAGGCAAGGAAACCATACTTACACATGGCGCATGGCATCCTCAAAGAGAACCAGGTCCATCACAGTGTTGACTTCATTGTGGTTCTCCAAGGCTTCTACCAAAGTCTGTGTCAAAAGTTCCCATGATTGTACAGGCATATACTTGGGCTCCCCAATGCCATTTGCAAAGTGACAATATATGTTCAAGTTTTGGGTCTTCTCCACAGTTTCTTCAATACCCTGGTGATGAGACACAGGAAAAGGACCCATTTTAGGGACTCTCAATTCTGGTGGTTCCACCCAGAGTGGAGTCGTTTTTCTATGCATGCTCCCTAAAAATTAAGTGTTGGGAGTGCTTCCAACACTTTCTTCCTCTAGAAGATTCCTTTTAATGGATGTTTAATTTTAGTTTATCAGTTCTGCATGAATGATGTCCATTATTTCTGTGGACTGAGGAGTGGAAATGGAAGATGGGAGGTAGCCTCCTTAAATGCACAGTACAGGCTATATGTGTGCAGTGGCATTGGTGGGAACACATTGGTGGCTTTCCCTAAACAGGGGGTCTTTCTTTAGAGGATAATGGCCCAATGACCTGAGCTTCCACATATCTATTCCAAAAGGTCTTACTTCCCAATTTACAGCTGTGTTATAGAACATTCTTTCTTGTTCCCACTGAGATTGCACACACTAGATCTCCAGGCAGGCATAATTCAAAGACTCAGTCCAGAGGGATTGATTTTTGAAGCCATGTGCCATAAACGATCCTTAGGTGACTGACTGGTTTGTTTTATGGGGACTTTGCTAATCTTGAAGCATTATATTCACACTCCCTATTTATAAAACTTTTATATGGACTTGGACTTGGGTTTATTGTGTGTCAAACATTGCCCTCCAGGCAAACTTAACATGCTTAATAAATACCTCATACAATTCAACTAACTTAAAAGATATCCTCTAAGCAATGAAGAGGAAACTATTTTTTTTTTAATTTTGGAAGAAATTACTAGTCAAAACCTAAATACAAGAGACGTCAAGAGTTAAGAAAGGTTGTGGAGGAGACACGTCTAAAAAAGAATAGGTTTCTAATGAATGTGTAAGTAGAAAGTAATACCAGCACTAGCAACTGTCCCCACTTGCCATTCTTAAAGTTCAGAGTTGAAAATCCACCTGGGAAAGAGATGACCCACATGCTATTCACCAATTGGGGCATAACTCAGGGAATATGTCACTATGGGGTTAGCCATGTAAGCCCAAGGGACAATACTCAGTAAACCTAATGTAATGTACTCTCTAGCTTTGCCAGAGAGTAATACAAAATGGTCAGACATTTGGATAAGATTTGATACAGTGCAGAGAGTCATTCTTGGTAGCTGAGGAAAGCACATGGGAAAGCAATGTAGGAACACATTGCAATTTAAAAATGGTCTAAGATATTGGAAATCAACCCTAATGGCATCAGTTGTAACTGATGATCCAGGGGAGGAACAACTAAAGTACAATTCCGACAAGCCTGGTCTACAAAGATTCTTTGGTGAAAAAAAAAACCAAAACAACAAGTTTCTGATTTTATGATCAGAGCCATCCTGTGTAAAGGGAGAGGGAAAACCAACTCACACATAAACCAGAGATTTCTCAATAGTAAAGCCCTATCAAAAGGGCCATAATTCAGAGAACCTTATGCTTCTAATGGTACACAAAGGACTATATTGCTTGCTCAGTGCAACTTGGGGTACCTTTTCTTTGGTAACAAACACCAAGATTTGGGGCAGCCAAAGGTACTTCAGGCTGATGTTCCAAGTGTTGCTGGGGGAGATAAAAGCAGAACTAATGATATGTGCCTCTGTGGTCAAAAAGATGTATCTTTAGTATACAGGTACCTGTCACTACACAGTTAGCCATATGACCAGATAGGAACCTCTGTTTCAAAGACTGACTGTTGTTGCTCTAAAGTGTTAGCTCAAGCCAACTTAAAAAGACAATCAAGGGTTGTTTACAGACATAACAAATGGATATATAAACTGGCAAATACTACAATGCAAAGAGAGGAGTATCTAAGAGAAGAGAGTGCTGAACATTAAGTCATAGAAAACTGATAGGATAAGTGGAGTATTTCAGGGTGTCTGAACTAGTAAAGTGCAGGATGAAATTAGTTACTTAAAATGCTCTTTAAAAGTTCAAAATATTGGCATGTAGGTTGGAATGGGCTGTAAATATCTGCAGAGAGAACCAAGATCTTATCAGGAAAAAGTACGGAGCCAAAGCTAACAAAATAAGCGTAAGGACTGGTCAACAGAAGGCTCGGGGTTAGCTATAGTAGTAATTTTCACAGTAAAAAAAAAGTAAGATCTTAGGCTGTTGTAATATATCCATGCTTTCCAAAGCATATTCCATGGGCCTTCAGTATAAAAATTATTAATATGTTTTATGAAGGGAAAAGATTCTTGGGGTCCAATATGTATGGGAAATGACAAATGAATGAGGGTTAGCCAAGATTTTCAGAACTTTTATGTGCTGAATGCTCTGTGAACTTCCAATAGAGTTATATCATAAGAAGTAATTTCTCAATAATTTTATATTAGATAACTTCTTTCCAAGGCATATATATAGTACAATTGTTTAGCAGGACATGTTTTGGGAAATCTAGTGGGGAACTTCTAGTATATAAGAAAGGGGATGATCTTTGCTTTTGGTCAGACCTCATCTGGGTTGTGTGATGGAAATTGGGCAGCCCGATTTCAGAGGGGAGAATGATAGGCGAGAAATCAAGAGGATGCTAGATTCCTCTGGGTTTGAACAGATGCTATATCAGAAACAACTGAAAGGACAGAGGCTATTTGGCTTGAAGAAGAAAACACCCAGGAAAGACAAAATAAATGATCATAAAATATTTGATGGTTTGTCATGTAGAACTAGTATTGGTAGACAGGGAAACAAACTTTTGTCTTTATCAGAATAAATTTCCAGTCTTTAAAATTACTCCAGAGATTCCAAATTTCCAGTCATTAGCAGTTCTAAAGTGACTGCCTTAGGCAAGATGAAATAGTGTTTTTTGAAGCATGCTGGAATGTCAGCTGGGATAACCAGTGTGAAGTGCTACTGAGAAGGGTGAGAGGAGTAAGATATGGATCACGTGATGATCATAGAGCTTCTTAACATTTAGTCTCTATGATCTAATTGTATCTCTCCTTGCCCCAGCATTTATCCCCTGGACAAAAATAAAGATAGATTTTCCTTTCTTTATATAATCTCTGATGTTTCCCAATTTATGGACTAGATTTTTATCATTTGGGTGACCATCTGTAAAATTATCATTATTTTTACATGGGGATTACAAGTAATGTCAAATATATATAAATTTAAAAAAAAGACTTAAGAGAAAAAAATTATCATTATTTTTCAAATGAAAAAAAAATACAAGATAATACTCACATCGAAAATTTTTTTGACCATGTCTGTCTGGATTTTGTCAAAAAGATCAAAGTCCTTTTCTTCTACCATCTTATCCCGATAAACTCTATTTGATTCATGCAGATAAAGCTTTACTAGGTCCTGTGAAGATTTTACACATTCCACTGTGGAGAAGAGAATGCCCTTCAGGGAGAATAGACCAGAAGAAAAAAACAGCATTAATAACAATTGAAAACTACAATAGCTACAATTTATTGAAGCCAGTTGTGTAAAACGCATCAGATAAGGTGTTTTCCAGAACACTTCCCACTACAATTTGTAAGGACTTCCTGACCCCAGAACACTAGAAGAAAGGAAAATTAGAGGACAATCTAGATACAAGGATTGTATACAAGGAAGCAATGAGATCCAACAAAATATAAAAAGGTCAACATTTAGCAACTAAGTTGGATTTATTTCAGGAAAACAAGATTGATCTAAAGTTAAAAAATAATCAATATAACTTATGTTTCCAGAATAAAGGAGAAAAATATATAATTATTTTAACAGGTACAGAAAAATGATTTAAGTTTCAACATACATTTATGATCAAAACACTAGTAAAATGTAAATAGATAAATTTATTTTCTTTATTCAGTGAAATTGATGTACTATATGATTTAAAGGTAAAGGATCCACCTCTCTTTAGATGTATGTTATCACACCCACCACACCAAGGCACTGAAAGTCCTCCGTTATAGTCTATTGTGCTCCTTTCACACTCTGCTCTCCCCTCTCCCCCTCCTACTCTGGTAGCCTCAATTCTACATTCAGATTTCTAGGGTTTGGTTGGTTTTTATCTGACCCTACATGCTCCACATGTAAGTGACACCATTATTTGTCTTTCTCCTTCTGACTTATTTTGCTCAATATAATCCTCTCCAGTCCATGTTGTTGCAAATGGCAACAGTTAATCATTTTTATAACTATTATTCCATTCTGTATATATATAGCATCTTGCTAATACACTGATCTGTCTTTGGCACCTGGGTTACTTCCATAAGCTTTCTCTTCTTTACTAAGGTTATTATTTCACTGCAAAATGTCTCTCTGAGTTAACCACATGTCCATGTCTGACCATGAGCCTCATAGGTAAAATATATTCATTTGGAGTAGATTGGATGATGGTTCCTATTTTGTTCTTTTTTAGATTCTAGATGGAAAATGAAATGTGTAAATCGACCTTTGGCTTGTCTAATAAAACCAGTACCTCTTTTCTAGTTCTAAAATATTGTACATGTCAAAACTGGCCATGAAGAAGAAAGCCTATTACCATTAAAAAGACCTTAAACAACTCCAGAATGCTACTTCTGTACCTGGGGTTTCCAAATGTGCCATAGCAAAGACACAGATGTGGTATATATACACAATGGAACACTACTCAACTATTAAAAAAAATAAAACCTTGCCATTTGTGGTAACATGGATGGAACCGGACAAGATTATGCTAAGTGAAATAACTCAAAAGGAGAAAGACAAGCAATCACTTATGTGTGGTCTATAGAGAGTTATCACTATGTGTGGTCTATAGAGAAATAAAACAAAAGGTCAAGTAATGCTATCAGCTGTATGGGTATGCTATCAGCTGTAGCTTTTAAGTCTTGTGGTCAAACACTCAGACTGAATGACATTAATAACTGAGTGAATGCAAACATGTCAAGCACAAACATTGCACCATTTGAGACAGTAACATGTAGTACTGTGATGGGAATGGGTAATGATTTCTCCTACTCAGAGCACTATCAAATTCTTTTCTGATTGGGATGGAATGAGGGAAGCACAGAGAAGTTATGAATTATTGAGTCTTGTATTAAGCTGGGTAGAGGAAATCAGCATGTTCTCTAGGCAGTTCAAGTCTCTTAGTGGGCATTCAACCATCCCTTAATCTTTTCTGTCAGACTTTCAGACAAACAGGCAGGCAGGGAGGGAAGGCAGGGGGTACATTGCAGTCAAGCTCTGAGCTTAAAATTCTTCTCTGAAGGAGGATGGTGAGGGGCTCTATGGTAGAAGGGAGGCAGGAGCTCCATGGGGGGATGCACTTTCCCACACTTGTGGCAGGTGGTTGACAGCTGGCAGGTTGCTAAGAGACCTGGCTGGTATACAGAGCCCCGGGGGTTGCCACTCAGGCAAAGGAAGGAGCCAGGGGAAATTGGAGCTATAACTCTCACTCTAGTATCTCACCTCTTAGTTCTTTCTTGATGTTACCTCAGTTGCTACCGAAATAAGGTTGAAAAATAACCCTCTTTGTTGAGGAAGTGTTTGTAATGATCCTGAATTACCTGCACAGTAGGCCTAAGGTTTTCAATACCAGTGGCACTGTTTTGAGTGACCATGCTCAAGATGCTTGATGTGCCCTTGGCACAGTCTTGTCATTTTTAATTGGAGACAATCAGTATTTTCCTTTAAATGGTGGTTATGAGGATGAAATTGTTTGCTAATAGTTGCAAAAGGCTTAGGTCTGGGCTCAATAAATGTGAGATATTATTACAGAAAAGTAAAACGTTTTAATAGGATCTATTCTAGTCTCCAATTATCTTCCCCATTCTCTTTCTCACCAGACCTGCCATATCACTCTGTGCTACTTGGCCAGACAATAATTCCACTAATATTATACTTTTCTCACTGTGACCATTCATGCTGTCCATTCCTACTATCTGGAAACTTCTCTGACTCTCTGTTAAATTGGGATGACAATGTGTATTTCAAAAGATTGTCATGAACTTTCACAGTTGGACAGATTACAGGTGTTTTTCTATGCAGTGGGTACTTCAGTAAAAAGAGATCTCACTGCCTCTTCTCCCTTTAGTTCTGTCTCTATGAGCAATGCACAGCTGATCAAATGATTTTAATTTTTAGTTAATTTTCTTTTAAATTTGGAAATGAAGGTAGCTTACCTCATCATGCTGCAGTGAAATTTAAGAGAGAAATTGTGTGTAATTCTCAATGCTCAATAAATGGGAGCTAAAGGTAGAAAGGCACAGATTTGCCAGTGTCCAAGATTGTAGGCCAAAGACTAGAGCTGTCTTCCTTGCTATCTTAATTAGCTGATTGTTGTTCTCATCAGAAATACAAATGAGGAGTATAGAATATTGTTGTGGAAAGGGCACAGGCCAGGAATTTAAAGACCTAGATTTTAGTTTCAGTTCTTTCTTGGCTGGCTCTTAGGCAAACCTATATAATCTCAGTGGGCCACTCCTTCTTCAGTTTTAAATAAATGAATGACTAGAGTGTACATGATCATGGAGAGATGCTCTGGGATGCCTAGGTATGTTCGCAGAGTTTATTTTGTTGCGGGGCTCAGTTGTTCCACCATTAGTTTAACCTTTCTAGAACATAGCTCTTAGATCTTTAAACTAATGTTTAGTAGTTTTCTGCTTTTTTCCCCAATTTTCTTTTATTAAAATATTTTAAAATTTACATATACTTGCCATTAATTGTAATCCCCATGTATTCCCCATCACCATCTCACCAGTGCACCATCACCT
>JAGFMF010011456.1:5671362-5712157 GCA_019455555.1 Galemys pyrenaicus
GTCCTTGTCTCCTCATTTTTGGTTTCTGTGTCTTTATTGCTGTTATTGTTATTATTATTATTGTTCTTATTCCTTTCCTTGATCCTCCTTTGGTTCCCTAATGCAAATCAAAACCACTATGAGTAGTTTTCTGCTTTTTACAACCAAGAATCCTGACTGGAACATTCTGGTCCATATCTTCAGGGTCTGAGGTTTTCCAGAGTCCTACCTGCACAAGTAGTGCTCTGGGTAATTAATTCCAAATACATGTTCTCTACAAGGGAGTGAGAGGATAGTGCAGTGATGAAATGATGGTGGGAAATCCATGGGACCACAACTGATGTCAAATATATAAAGAAAGAAAGAAAACAAACAAACAAATATATGTGCTCTACGTAGAGGGTCATGTCTCATTCCCTGATCTCTTCATGTTGACATTTCCCTATTCTTCTCGGTGTAACATTCTTCAATAATGACTCAGTGCTCTCTTGGGGAGGAGACACTCACAAATTATTTTCTGCAGATTCCTGTCCAGGATGGGAATGTTGTATTCAGGGTGGGAGAGCTACCATGTGAGGATGCTTGCTCTATCTGAACCAGGGCAAGAGAAGGTCCAGCTTTGGTTCATCACTCTCTGGAGATTTTATAGCGAAGGTTGAGCAGCTGGAAGCAACAGGAAGAGACAGGTCATCATCAATCAGATGAGTAGTTGGAAGGATCTGAAATAGCTTTGGCCTGGAAAAGTAACTGGAATTTTCAGGACTAAGATACCCCAGGGGCAAGCAGATGGTGTGTCAGGAATATTGCAGCATGGCTCCTTTAAGAAACAGATCTATCCTGCATGGCTTGGAGGACATTTCAATGGATGCACCACTAGAACCTGCAAAATATGTCCCTCTCTCTTTTGTGCCAATTTCCTTTTTAGGTATGCTCAAACCATTAAACAACACTATTGTCAAGATGCTCAGCTTTTTTCAACTTGAAGGAACCAACTCTGAAATGAATTTTGCTTACTTGGATATAACATAATCAGTAACCAGGACTCTGTTTTCTTGAGGTCCTTCCTCATGGAGTCTACAGCATCCTGTTTTCTTATTTATGTTCATGACTATAATATTTGCCTTTGCCTAAGATTTTGACTATTATTTTATTGAGAATGGTAGGTATAGAATGCCACTAAATCTATAAGGTGTCTTGGAGCAGATGAACCTACCTGAAAAATGTTGGCGAAGTCTCTAAGATTGAAGATATAGTGGAATTTGATTGCTGTGGGTAGGAATGTGGTAGCAATTTTCTGGTGGAAGGTAAGGGCTAGATTGATCAGCTGGGGGATGGATTTCTGCAGTGCTGCTGGGAAGTTTCCAAGCTTTAGATGCTGGGTCAGGATGGTGCTGTAGATGGAGGACAGGGCATCTGCCCCCGGAAAGGAGAGGACAAACACACTGAAGTGACGCTGCACAAGGGAACAAGGCATGATGAGGAGGCCAGAAGTTAGATATCATTATCACAGAATAGAAGTCACCTTTTTCTTTAATTCTACATCTCGGTTAGATTTCTCAACTCAAATATCAGTTGACTGGCGGTTTAAGGTTTTGGACTTTAGGTCAAAGATATCAGCATGGGAGAGTAGGAAGAAAACTGAACTTAGACTCAGAGAATCTAATTCTAAAGCTGAATTTGATACTGAATATTTCCAGGACCTTGGGAAAGTCATGTCATCTCTCTGAAGTTTTCTCATTCTGAAGATTGAGTTTAATTAGATAGACTCTGGCTCTTTGAAGCTCTAAAATCTTCCTGATTCTGGATCTAGGAGTGTCTCCGTCTCTGTCTCTATCTCTATCAAAATACAAGTTAGCATCTTGTATGATTCAGCATTTTAAGAGGCTGAACAAGGGAAAGGCTACTTATTACTTATATCAAGTGACATCGGCCCTGGCAAGGTAGTATTCAGAAGCCAGGTACCAAGGGTCCTACCTTACCTGAAGTCTTGGGTTGATGGTGAAGCTTCCAGCAGTTGGGTTCATACAGGAAACATACTGTACATTCATGATTTCCTTTAAGGTCAGTTTGTTCCGATCATACCTGGAAAGTCAGAAGCATGGGTGAGAGTTGTGTGAGGGTCCAGGAAGGTGTGTGGCTTGTCAAGGGATATATCCTATCATCTTGTAGTTGGGTGGTTAAAAAAAATGCCAGCTGTATTGGTAGAGATTGAAGAGATAATAATTGATGACAAAATCCTGAAGGGTCCACTAACAACAGAAGTAGCATAGAAAGAAAACACCACTAAGTCAGTCTAAGAATGGGGGATTAGCGGGAATGTGTAACACCCCTGAAAGCAAAGAAAGCCAATACTTCCAAAAGGAGAGAACAGTAAACCACATAATGTGCTATAGAGAGTACAAGAAGGGACATGATTTAAGGGGGTCCATGGGATGCCACAATGAAGAGAGTTAGTAGTTGAGCAAGAATAGTTCAGCAAAATTAAGGAAAAAGAAATCAATAAAATGAGGATGGACTGAGGAGTGGGTGGGAGATGTACAAGTAGAGAAAGAGTAGAGAGATAACTTGGTTAGCAGGGAGAAAGACAGGACAATAATTAGAAAATAATTTTTGGAATAAAACAGAATTTATGCAGAGGAGCCATTCAGGAGATAGGAGGTAAATTGATGAAGTGAGGATTTCAGAAGGTGAGAGAGAGTAGAATCAAGACACTGGTGGATGGTTAAGTCTTAAGGAAGAGATAACAGGAGGAGAGTAAAAAGGATGTTTGTTGATGCAAGTGAGAATATGGATGTGGAGCTGAACAACAGAGATGTATCTGTGTGCTCTGTGAAGAGAGGGTCACCAGCTCTGACGGGGCAGGAAGATTGAAGAGAGAATATTAGGCATGAAGTAGACATTTGTGAGGTGGATATACAAACATATTTAAGGTAATTCCCATTTAAGATTTGTGACTATGAATCCAAAGTAAAACTAATCAGCTGGCTGATTCTTTTTCCAGCATGGTTCAACTGCTCAAATATGGGTGTGAAGGTCATGGATGTTTGCATATTACAGGCATCCAGCCAAAGCTATAGGGGTGAATGATAGACAATTCAGGTTACCATCATAATTATAATTCTCTTTGAATTACTTTTTCACACTTCCCATTCTTTCTCAGCAGCTGATTCAGTGTGAAGTAGGAAAGTGAGCCAAAGTCGTCTCAAATCACTGAGTTATTTTTTTTTTCTCACAAGTTCAAATCTTTTGCCAGTAAGACCTATATATTGTTGCAAGGGATGCTATCAGAGCCTGGGAATTGCTCTGAGAGGCAAATGCTGTTAAAGTTCATGGACACCTGTGTCCTGTAGACTGGTGTTATCACTGGCGTACCTGCTTAGTGCTATGGGACCACAGTCAGGTAGGGAAACAGCTAATTCTGCTTTGGGGCTTGAAGGCCACTTTTGACATGAGTAATGAACAAAAAAGTAGACTTCTTTCCTTAGATGAGAGCTCACTAGCTTCTCTGGCCAAACCCTTCATCTGAGTCTTAACGTCTCTGTCTAAAAGAGCACTCTAGGAAACAAAGCCATGAATACTCTCATAGGGAGTCTCCTCTGGCAGCAGAGCTCTGCCTTAGCCTTCTAGCTCCCCATTGGCCCCAGGCCCTTGACGGGTGCTCTTACCAGTGGCCATAGTCCAGATGCTGTCTGATGATAGTGTGTGGCTGCACAGTCCCATAGGCATCCACCTCAGGCATATTCATGTCATCGATGAAATAAATAAGCTTCTTGTTGCCTGGGGGCCCATAATTTCTGCCAGCCTTCTTTTCTAGAGGCTTTTCCAGGACAGCTGAGAAGAGAGCCAGTTAGTGAGGGGAAGAGGTACTGAGTCAGAAAAGTGTCAAGGGAAAGCCATGCACATGCATGTACACGACAGCAGCTGTTACTAGGTGAGGGAGTTCTACAGGGCCCGAAGGTGTGCTTGGAAATTGCTAGGCAGAAATGTTACAATATAGATCAGGCATTGACTTTCTTACTATGTGTACTGGTAGATGTTTACAAACATCTAAGATCTCCTTCAATTAAAAACAAGATGAGTGTTTTCTTCTCAATTTATAGATGAAGGAATAGAGACAGAATACAAATCTGAAGTAGTGAAACCTCAAAATAGCTGCTCCCTTATCATACTTGAAAGTCCTAGTTTTGTTTATAGACTAGATACAGGAGGTATCTATCTATCATTCTCCCAAGGCTTGGTACTCTATCCCTAGGGAAAATCCATAAATTTCCAGCTCCTGAGTAGACCTGCCCTCTCTAAACTATATCAGCAGAAGAGTATGAAGGCCACTGTTCCAACCCAGGACTAGATAGGGGCTCCTTCTATCTCTGGGCTGTCAGAAAGAAATTACTGGGAATTTTGTCAACAGTGTTCTCAAAGATTTCACCTCCCTGAGGGAGAATTGAATCAATAGCCTCAAAGAATTTCCCAGGAGCTTCCAGTATCATGATCTGCTCTCCCTCTGCCTTTGGGTTTTCAGACCCCCTATGAGGGCATCTCAGTGCCTTTCTGGAGACGAAGTACAGACTGTCTTCTGGAGCTGTTTCGTCAATTACCCAGTCACAGGGAAGGAATCAAAGAGCACAGTTTTCTAGCCTGACAAGACTTGTTTAGAACAAACTTAAGTGTTAGTGTGGAGATATATTTTTTTCAATAAAGTAATTAAATATTTATGCATTGCAAGAACCAACATTTCCTAGTACAGCTGGAAGCTCTAAGAACCATCTGATTCCTTCTCTTGAAAAACAAGTTAGTAAACAAGGAGAAAGTGTCAATAGACATATGAAGGTGACAGATAGAAAGACAAGTTCCTTCAAGAAGCTTGAATATTCTAATTTTCTGGTTCTGAGTTAAATTAAGTGTTTCAAATATGAATTAAATTTAAATTTAATTAACATCCAATTAACATACACTATCAACCAATTAATCACCCAACACCTTCTTCTCCCCTGAAGATATAACGACTATATACAAGATCTGTCAAAATGAAATATAATTAATGGGCTGCCAAGGACATGCTCCTTAGAACAGTCCTTCTATTAGGAAATTCTCTCCTTAGGAAGGCTTGTTTCTACTCCTCCCAAAGCCGTGATATTCAAATCAACCCCTGGCATTAAGCAGACCCTATAATTTGGGTTGATTATGCTTTTTCACTTCTAAGGGACTGTTGAGGAGAAAAGCATGTCAGTTAGCAAGAAGTGGCCTTAAAATATATCAGATTATCTCAAATGGATGATATTAAGTTCCTCAGAGAAAGAGAAGACTCCACTGGAAGGACACACGCATTTTGGTCAAGCTCTGCTCCACCAAGGATGGAATAATGGCAAGCTATACTATTTCCTGGCAGAACTGGAGGGACAGAGTGGGTTTAAATTTCAGCATGTTGACACTGAAGGTCTAAAGAAATGAGACATATAAAGAAATGTGACCCTTTCTACACATTTCTAAGTTCTGCCTTGTGACAAGTCCAGAAGGTCGAGTTAGGACCTGAATTCATCTGTACCATCTATGCTAACTTACTGAATACCATACAAAGGTTACACTAAAGTTTGTTGTTCCACCTGTTACCACGTGGAGCATCACCAACTGGTTTCCATGTTGTCATTCACTCCATTCCTCCTGCACTATTTTATCACCATAATATGTTGGTAGAGCAATTTCATTTTTAATGTGAGTTCCCCAGCATAAAGGGTTGTTTGTCTTTGTAAGATGAAACTCAGATTACACCAGTATCTCCCTTAAAACCCTCTAGTGGCATCCCACATCTCCCTCAGAGCAAAAGCCAGTCTAGTGACCTCCATAAAAGTGTCATGTATATTTTTCTCTCCTACTATTTTCCTCCTCACTCCCTCTACTCCAGACATTCTTCTTCTGATACATAGTTAGATGCTGTCTTGGGAAAGTTGCTCTGCTGACTTCCTCTGCCTGAACTGCTTCCAAATGCCAGCACACTTTGCTGCCTCACTTCCATCACGTATTTATTTACTCAAAGGTCATTTTCTTAGGAAGCTCATGCCTGGAATACCATCTAAAATTAAATGGCCTCATTTTTCTCTACCACACTTACCACCACTTAATATGTTCTATATTTTACTTATTTATCTTGTTTATTATCTCATCCCCTTCACTCTGTAAAAACTATGAAGACAGGAATCATTCTCTGTTTTACTCATAGTCATAACCCCAACAACTAGAACATAGCAAAAAGTATGTGCTCAAGTAACATTTATTAAATTAAGAAGTGAATGGATTTTATTATTAGCATAAACCCCCATGACTAGGCAAAGGAAAGCTTACTATCCATCCCATTTTGTGAATAAGGAAATAGAGTTTAAATGCCTTGTTGGAACTAGAATCCAGGATGTGGATAGATTCCAACATTTCTTTCACTACAATAATTTGTGTACCTGTGTTTGAACTAATTTTCTTCCATATTATCTAAAACTTTTCACATATTAAGACATTTCAGTTATATTGTAAAAGCTCTGCATTTATTCTTTCAAAATTTAACATACTTTGCATGATTATAAAAATAATACATATTCATTATATAAAGACTAAGAAGCATAGAAAATCATAATGATGAAAATGAAAATTGCCCATAATTTTACTAGCAGTAAGAATTAATTTCAATATTTTGGTGTATTTCATTCTAGTCTATCTGCTCTGTTATTTTCCTTTACAAAATCAAAATTATGCTGCAAATTCTGCTTATATATATTTCCTTCATTTCACATATTATAAACCTCTACATAATAGTATATCCTCCTAAGATGTGATTTTAATTGCTGCATTATGTTTTATAATTTGGAGGCAGAAAAATTTGGGGAATAGTTTCGCTATTGTCTGAAACGTGTTCTTTTCAATTTTCTTATACTTTGAAACTCCCATTCTTAGTCCAAACAGAGTTTCATACTTCCCTTGATAATAAATCTTTGATGATTTAATTTTATGTCACATTTTTGGAAGACATTAAAGCAAGCAAATGAGAGTTATCAATCTATAATAATGTAAGCTTGGTGTTCCTTTAAGGTTGAGAGTTTGATAAGATTTCTTAAGGTCCTGTTCAACTTTAAACTTCTAACGAACAGGTTGAAGAGATTTGTTTTACACAAAGAATCAGACACATGAGCTCTTATCTAATTAGTGTAATTAAGTGCACAAATATTTGCTGAACTAATAACTCAAATCACAGTTGGATGATAAAAGAATACAGGATTGTAAAGAACATCATCACTGGTCCACACCTCTTACACTGCAAATATGAGTTTGTTGAATTCTTAACTAAGTTCTACCTCCTTTTCCTTTTCTAACTATCCTGTCTATGGGTCATTGTAAATTCCTTTATTTTAAAAAATTACTTATATTTTCAAAAAGAATGAGAAGAAGTTTAAGGTATTTAAATAGACATAAGGCAAACCAGTTGAAATAAAGACTAAAAAGACTGCAAAAGAATATAGGAGAAAACTTATTTGCAGCAGTAATCTAGGATGAAATAGTTATCATAGCCAAATAAAAATGACATTGGCTTTTATAAACTGTTTATTTAAAAGCTCAGAAGTAAATCTGTATTTAATTACAGTAACCATGCCATCTCAGATTGCTGGGATGTACAACTCCACTTCTATTTTTGTATGAAAAAAATTTCCAGGCACTAAACCCTAAGAGGCATAATCATGGGTATTTATCAAAGGGTTATCAGATGATAAAATGAGAATGTTCTTCAATTGAGATTTTACAAGAGAAACAAAAATAACTTCATATTACCTTTTATTAACCCAAGGCTCAACAAAACCCAAACATGGGTCTTTGAATAGTAACTTAGTGGAAGGAAAGAGAGAAATGTTTGGAAAAGCTGGAGGAACAGAGAATGAGGTCAGGTTTCTGCTCTTCTCAACTTTAGATATAATGTTTTAATCTGTGATTTGTGCATTGTGGGACAATAGTGAATTGGAGGCTCTTTCAATGACCAACTGAACCACCTGTTTTATTTACTGTCAGTGGGAAACACATCTATTTAATTTAGTTATCAGCTGAACAGAAGCAGAGTTGACATTCTATTATGGAAATTAAGATGCATGGCTTACAGTCTTATCAAAGTAGAAGGCTGATAGAGGCTGACAAAATAAGATAGCTTTACTATTAACTTGTGTGACTTTGAGGGAAGTCACTTAAAACCCCTAGGCCTCATTTACTCACCTTTTAAAAATACACTATCATTAGATCTGTGATGGACACCATTTCCAATTTCATTTTCTGTAGCCATTCTCTAGTTGAGGTGGCTGTGTGACACATTTCTGAACTAGAAGACATAGACATAAGTCTAGGGGTTCCTGCAGAGCTATCTTTTCCTAACATGGGGGCTACCCTCTCCATCTTTTCTTTTTTTTGGAATGCAGATGTGGTGCTTAGAGAAGCAGTCATTCTATCACCTTGAGAGAGCAACTATGAGAGCTGTAGATATTATAACATTGATTTCGCTGAGCCATTGATTTAGCAATAACAACTGCCTACCTCCAGAGTTGTGAAAAAAAAATCTCTGCACAGTCACTGTCATCAGAGATTTTGCTGCTTGCAATCAAGAGACACTGACATAGTGTCTCATAGGGTGGGGAGGATTAAATGAACTTAAAAGGGGTAAAAATCTTAGTATAAGGTTTGACACACTATAAACATTAAATAAGATGTGTTATTCACACTGTGCGTAATGTGAATGTGCTGAAACACAACTCCCCATTTGCATTTAAAGGACAAGTATGCAATGGAGAACCCAGGACTGGGTAAAATTAGAGACAAGACGAATTATCAAGAAGCTGCCTCCTCTATAAATGAACATCTGATTTTGAGAACAATGGCAGAATGAATGAGCTGCAAAATATTCTCCTAGAGACCTTGATGAATTGACCTGCTGGGTGGAATTATTGTCCATTTGAAAGCTAGAACATTTTTTCCAAAAACATTATTTTTGTTTGAGCATGGTGTATGTTCAACTCTTTTTTTCATGCAAAAGGGGGTTGTATGTGTTCCTTTCATCTTGGTAGTGGGAGGGTCGGAAATTATATAACATTTATAGCTTCTTAAATTTGAGAAGGATTTTAATATTATTATAATAACAGCTTTCATTTACTCTTATTGTATGTTGGGAATCATTCCGAGTGTTTTACATATTTTATCTTGCTATTCAGGAATGAAAAGAATGAACCATTGATACACTATAACAACATGGTTAAATCTCAAAATCACACTGAGTGTAGGAAGTCAGACAAAAAAGAGTGCATATTGTATGATTCCATTATGTAAAATCAAGAAAGTGCAAACTAACTACTGTGACAGAAACTGATTAGTGGCATTGCCTAGGCACAGGGCAGGTTGGGAGGGATTACCAAGGGACATGAGAAACTTTTGGAGTGATGGATGTGTTCATTATTTCAATAGTAGTGATGGTTTCATGGGTGTGTAAAAACTTATGGAATTGTATACTTTAATATGTGTGGTGTATTATATGTCAACTATAACTCAATAATGCTTTTTTAAAGGGGAAATGTAAAAAAAAATCAATGTCTCCTTTTAGTAGGAAAATAGATGAACAAACTGTGATTTATTCACACAATGAAGTTCTATGCATAGTGAAAACCAATAAAATTGATGTACATGTATCCAAATACATAGTGATTAAAAAATAAGTTCCCAAAAGAAGTTTGGTAGAAGATTATGGGTGCTTTGTTGGTGGGTGTCATGTGGTAACATATATCTGAAAAGATGGGAAACTTTATCTCTGTTCATATACAGAGTTATAAGTTACTTCAATAAAAATTTATAATAAAAATTTATATATGCATAACAACATTGTTATTTTGTTGGTGTGTGTTTATATCATAAGTGTAAATCTGGATTGATACATATTAACTTTAGTTCCATGATTTATAAAGGGCAGGAAAGGAGGAACAGGTGGGGGTGGTGTATTGACTGTACTTATAATGCTTAGATCCATAGCAAAATGACAACATTTTTAACATCTGTGAAATCTGGGTAGTGATTACATGGGCATCTGTTTTATTATTTTCTGTACTTTTCTGCATGCTTGAAATAATTCATAATTTGAAAAAATTAAGTAATTCTCCATCCCATTCTTAGCATCCAAGAGAATAAACCCCTCGCCAGGTTTAACTGTTGTTAGCTTCTTGTGTGTCCTTCTGAAGATATTCTAAGTACATATAAGCATAGGTGTTTGAGTATACATACACAATTTTTATATACAGTACATTTCTTTTCAAATGATATAATTTGGAGCATATAGACACAGTACTGTATCTAACTTTTCTCATTCCAATATTTGGACATAGTTCCAACCTATTACATACAGAATTTCCTTATTCTTTATAATAGTGCTTGGCATTCTGTCAAATGGATAATTAAGCTATTTCCCATCTTTAGATATAACAGACATATTATAGACACATACTTTGCTCATCTGTCTGGGTTTATTACCTGTCCTTTAAGTCAGTCAAAGCCACATCACATTCAACCTTTTCTAAACTGTACGTACAAGATCTTAAGTATGACCAGCATGAAAATACTAGTGAGTTGCAGACTCATAATATGAATGGAATAGTTTGCCTCTTGTCTAAATGATGCCAGAGTATCTATCTTTCTAATTCATGTTTTTTAAGTTTTCTGTTTCCTCTTGGATTCTGTTTACTTTGTTACATCTGTGTTAGATATCCTCCAAGTCCTAGTTGGTCTGGACAGGTGAGGTTATAAGACAGCTGCCTGATTATCACCTGGTATGAGTTCAAGGGTGGAGACTAAGAAGCTACCAGGAAATTAACAGGAACCAAAAAGGACAAATTAGAACACTTTGTGGGGAGGTGTGAGAGAATGGGTTGAGGGCAGAAAGAGCACTGAGGTGATAGTGCACTGGTCATTAGTGATACTATTACTATGATACTATTAGTATCACTAATGACAATAGTAGTAATTTCAAATATTTATTACAGTTTCTAAAGAATCTTCTTACTAGGGAGTCAGTGTAGCCCAATGGTTAAATGCTCAGGATCTGAAGTCATATTGCCTGGTTCAATGTGGTGCCACACTCACTGTGTGGATTAGGGTAGCTTATCTAAATTCTTGGTGTCTTGGTGTCGTGGGGATGACATAGTACTCCCTTCACAGTGCATTTTCATGAAATGATGAAAAAATGTATGAAAATCTAATCACAGGTTAGTGCTTGACACATACTTGCTGAGAGTTTGATAGCTATCATTTATTGTCATTATTAATATTAGTGTAGTTATACTAGCAAGAATTGAAACGAATGGGCAGAGCCGGTGATCTGATCAGTCATTGGACACAGGCTTGCAAGTTAGCATAGAGCTATCTTTTAATGAACAAGAGAGAAATCATGTTACGTAGAAAAAACAGTGTTAAGATGTGAACCAGTCAGGCATGCTTAGACCACTGCTGGGTGCTAATGTGGTGGTTCCTTCCATGAAGGAAGTTTATAACATTGTATGGCATGGTGGTGGCTGAGAATGTATGGAGTAAAGAGGAAGCTACTAGTTACTGGAGCCATGTCTTGAGATTTGATTGTTAAAAATGAGGGGATTTTGTAAATTGGTTGTTAAACACAGCCAGTATTTACAAATAAATTAGATCAACTTTCTTTAAGTAAATTATATTAAAATAAAGGTGATAAATATTCAAAACTCATCACATCAATTTCATTCACCATTATCCATGCTCTTGAGTTATTTTTGTGTATTGTGTTTGTGAGGGGGAAGGACTTTAGAATGGTGTGTTACCAACAAAAACCAAAAATGAAAAGACAAGGACAAATTGGGGACACTTGGTGGGGAGAGGGAGGGTTGAGGGCAGACGGGAGCATGGGGGGACTGAGATGATGGTGCACTGGTGATATGGTGATGGGGAATACATGGGGATTACAATTGATGTCAAATATATATAAATAAAGGGGAAAAAATGGTGTGTTACTATGTGTGCTTCCTGACTCCATGTTCGCTGATGTTGCATTGAAAGCTTGGAACTGATTATAATAAGAGTCTTTTTTTAAGCTACAGAAACTGGCAAACATATGACAAGGATTTGATTTGTTTTGTTGACTGTGTAGTTTTAAGAAAATGCTGGAGAAAAATGTTAATAACTCAGATTAAACTTACAAGTGCATCATGCCTGTAGCTGTTGACACTAAAGTGCACAAAAAATTGAAGTATCTTTGAGTATGCAAATAAAAGACACTCATATCATTGACAAACTAGCGATATTCTGACACACCAGTATTTGTATTTTCACTTTGTCTTACTTGTTGACATTCATCTGGGAACTACAGTTCTGGAATGGAAAGGAGATGTGACATATTTACCAGCACAGCGGTGGAGATATTAGATGTTGGTGGGAAAAGAGTGAAGTCTCTTTGTTATAGGTAGGAAGATGAGTCAAGCTTCAGGTACTTTACAAGAAGTAGAGAGCTGGCTAGACCCTAAGACTGAGAGAGCTGATAAGATGATGCGAAGAGGTGGGAAGTGAGTGGGTCTGACATGGGAATGTATCATGCTGGCAATACCATGGGGTTGACTCCAGAGCTCACGCTGGCCAAGGACCACAGAAGGACCAGGTAAGCAAAACTAGTTTGGGTTAAACAAATGGAGATCAAAAGGAAGTCTGGTTTCCAAATTTCCTGGCCTAAGGCCTGAGAGAAAGGCACCAGGTCCGCATTTCGTTATAGCTGGCTTATGATTTACTAATCTGCCAACAGCTCATATATTGAAATCGTCACACTTAGTGGATATTGCATCTAGGGGTGGGATGCACTGGAGTCTCATGTGAGGAAGCCAGGATTGTATTACAGATAGTGGGACAGGCTGTCACTATGTCTGGAAAGGAACAAGGTTTCTTTCTGTGCCGACACTCCTCTCCTCTTGGGGAAGTTGACTTGGGTGCTTTTAAAAGAAGCTATTTCTAGGATTAATGTGTTGAATGGTTCTATATAAAAGGAGATTATACTGTGAGGGTCCAGGAGGAAGTGATTTGGGGAGGGGCAAACATTTCCTGTGGTGAACCCCTATCTCTATAGCCAGACCCTAGAGTGTCCATCTTTAGTCAGGAGCCTGGTATGTAAATGCCCAGTGGAAAGCATGCACAAAGTGATCAGAAGACTGGAGGGGACTTGGGCAATCAGTGTCCCCATCTCTAATATGTGAGGGGTGAAGAAAATGCTGCCTGGAGATATTTCTGGTGTTAGAAGTCTACAGGCCTAGTATGTTAGGTTTTCTCTGTCATTAAGTTGCTGAACTGTGCTCTGCTAAACTCCCTGCTCTGGAGGAATTTAACACGTCAGGAAGGAAGTATAAGAAATGAGGGCAGTGCTAATGGGTGCTGGGAAGTGGGACCTGGTGGAAGAGAAAGCTGGGGAGAAATGAGAAGGGGAATGTGAGAGGAAAAGCATAGTGCCATTTCTATGGGGGAAGTCAAGTCAAGCAGGTACCTGGAATTCTGCCCAGTTCTACCTCTCAGACACTCCTTGCACCCTTCCCCATGCCCTCTGTGCCCCTTACCCTGAAGCATTGCTGATGTTGTGTAGTAGTTGAATGGCACATTCTTCACCATGTATTCCTCAGCATCCAGGCTGGCCAGCTTAGCTCCCACCAGCACTGATTTGCCTGTGCCTGCAGTCCCCACCAGCATGATGGGCTGCCGCCACTCCATAAGCCTTTCCATGAAATAGCAAACTCGGATAGTCTCACTTGTATGTACCAAACATGCCTGGAATGGGAACACAGTGAGCATGCCAGGGTTTGTGGGAGAAACAGATGCACCAGAAAATTCGGGAGAACTTCAGCAGAGGGAATTCTGCTGGTAAAGTGGAGCTCAGTCTGGAGTTTCTTCCCTGATATCCATGGTAAGCCCATTCTGTAAACTGATTGTCTGAGCAAAGAACATTCCTTCCTTCCTTTACCAGCTCTGTCTGCCTCCCTAGAGTCACTGATGTAATTTAGAAACTTCTCCCCTGCCATTTCAACCCTCATTCTGCAGATGCTGATGGGGTCTGCTAATCAGGTTACCTAGACTTTGGAGAATCTTATGATTTAATCACACCTATGATTTTCCCTGAAATGATTTTCCCTGGGGATGATATGTTCCTAGCAAGACCAAAACTCTTGGCTACTAATAAGGGTCTGCCACTAGAGAAGCTGTGGCTCCTTGGGGACCCAGTATTTTCAGGGTTGTTCATTCACACTCACCTGCAAAGGCATCTCAGGGTCAAATTCAAACTGGGGTATGAGCTTGGACCAAGGCTCAAATTTCTTGGTTTCTGGATCTATGTAGTAGTCAAAGATGGTTCCCTGGGAAGGAAACTTGACTGTCTTGAACTCTGTCAGCCACCATTTACTGAACTCGGCCCGGTAGTCCACAAGCTGCCAAAACAAAGCAGGTCAAAGGCAAGGCTCTCCAGAGTTCTTGCCTCCGCATCACACTGACTGTTGGTGTGGGGTCCTGCTTGTGCTGGCTGTTTGATAGGCCAAGTAATCTAGGAGGAACCCTGTTCCCACCTAGGATCAGCCCCAATAAGGCCCAAATGCTCAGGGAGAGCCCTTGGTTGACCATGTGGCTAAGCCTCCCTGGTATCGGTATGTCTGAACCATCATGGGCTGAAGGGATGGAGAGACAGAGGGGAGGTGAAAGAACATTAAGGAGAGTGGGAGCACACTACTACAAGATAGGCAAGCATGGTTAGGACCCCCCGGAAGAGATAGATATCAACCCCTAACTCCCTAGACTCCTGGGATACTGAGTAACTTCCAAGATGGCAGGCAGAGATGCAATGACTAAGATGGGGGCTTTTGACACCTGTGGGCACAGCATATTTTTTAAGAAGGGCCTCACTTTCCCTATCCCCCCACCACCAGTTTTCTTATCTGTAAAATTAACAGCCTAGAAAAGATTTCTGATGTTTCTTCAAGAGCAAAAATTCTTATGTCTAAGAGCAACAGAAACAAAATTATACTGGTCTTTCTGACAGAATATGTAGAACATTTAATTTATAAGCATACATATTAGACTATCAACCATAAGAACAGGACTGTGTATCCACTGTACTCAAATTATCTTATTGTATCTGTGGTTGAAATGTCTACACAAATGCACATGTAAACATGCACATGTGTAAACACATACACTACAAAACACATGTGGTTGCTATTGATGACCCTCTGGGGAATACAACCCCTATTTGACCACACAAACCTAGAAAAAAATCTTTAAAAAGAAAGAGAACCAGATTGGGCAATTTAGGAAATATTTCTGGAAGGCAGGATTAAGATGGAACTCAATAGTCAGGGATCTAAGTGCATGGCAATGAATCTGGACTTGCAAGAAAGGGCACACCTTGTTTTAGTCACACCTTATTTTGCTCTCTGTCAGGTAAGTAGGATTCAATTCTTTGCCTTAAAATGAGACTGGAAGTAGGCTCTCAGGTAAGGACAGATATTTTCTTTCTCACTATGCTTGAATTAAAATTAAAGGGACGCTATACCTTTCCGGTATTGTTCTCTATAATCAGAATCCACAGGAAAAACAACTCACTCCCCATTTTAACCCATGAATAAAATTCTTAAAGTCCCTTGATTTCTGGTGAAAACTAGATTTTAAGTTGATATAGAAAATCCAAGATGAGGGTCACCTCGAGAAAGGAGACTAGGGTATCTACTTCTTTCCTTATCCCCAGCTCCACCTTGAGCTACTTGGTGATTTTCTCAGCCAAGCCATTAACCAGACTGCCCCAACATGGTCTCATCCCCATGTAATCTAAAGATCAACCTCACCTTTTACTATAATTGGGCTAGGTAATGACAAGGTAGATCTCTGCTGAGTCATCTAATGGCCCTTCCTCTGTTCAGCTCTCTGTGTGTCATTTCAGTAATGACCTTCATGAAGAGACCATTTCTGAAATCCCTGTCTCTTTTGGATTCTAACAGTTCCCTTTTTGCCCTTTGAACTTGATGAGAGGAAGTTTGCAGTATTACACCATAGCAGAGACTGGAACACATGTTCACCTCAGCAAGTGAAAGTCATTCCTAATTTATGTATGAAAAGACAAAAGGTTAACCTCTAAAAGCATATGACAGACTTGGGAGTTGAACCAAGGTTTTCAGTCTTCCCATATAGTTTTGTCTGATAAATCCTTTGCTCCTGAAGGATCATTTTTTTGAGATCACTGCAGAGTATTTAGGCAGCCCTATCTTTTTATCTTTCTGTATTTTTTTATTGCACCTTTACTCAGGTATGATATCCATTTTGCATTTTTTTAATGACAAAATGTTTTCTTTGCTTTGCTATAATGACAGGTTTTAAAATGTGAGCAACATTGGTCTTTCTGCTGTGAATATTTTGGTCAGCTTCCTACTTTAAAATTTGTAGCACTATTTTTGGTGTTTGAATTTAATGCAGGTTTTGTGTGTGTATGTGAGCACATGTGTATGTGTGTGTGTCAGACATTCCCTGCTGCTAAAAGCTTTCTCCCTTTTCCTCCTCCCAACCACCAACACGACTGCCTACAGCTCCAAGTGCTGCAGACCCCAGGACACATGGTGAGGGGATGCTTTCTCCTGGACTTTTAAGGAGAGTTGAGTAGATTTAAAAATTTCTATACAGAGACAGAAAAATTGATCAAATATCTTCATCCTGATTCCCTACCAGCATGAGAAGCCAGTAGTGGTCATTGCCTAGCATTTCAGCAGCTGGAAGATGGAGGGCTGCATTTGATGGAAAGCAATAACCTCTGTTTTCTGGAGCTTTGTGCATTTCAGCAAGATCTCATCCATCGTGCTGGACTCATTGTCTCTTTGTCTGAAAAGGGAAATGTAAAGCTGGCAAAGAAGCAGTCCACAGAGAAACTCTCAGGACTGTGGGGGCAGAGAGCATGAAATTTTCAATTGTGAAACTCCCAGTCCAGGCATCCCCTTGCTTCTAGAGATTTCCTCCTTTCTCACCAGTAACTAGCTCTGGAGAAGGAGACTAAGAAAGGCACCTGTTCTAAGACCTTCAGAGAACTGTTTTATGAATTTTGAACATCAAGTAACATGTTAAGAGGTGACAGGAGGTGGAATGGATGTTTTAACCAGAGCTTTTGAATATGGAGAAATAAATTATTAATTCTCAATTAATTGCTAATTCTCTCAGATCACCTCCATTTTGGATTTTCCCTAAGAGGATGCCCATATGGTTTTGCCCTAGGAGGTCAAAATGTTTTACTTCTCTCTTTAGAAGAGCCCACAATCAACCCAAACCAGAAAGAGTAAATTATAGCTCTCCAGTAACTACAGCTTGGTTTGATGCCATGTAGTAGAGAGGCACCATATGCTTGCTATGAAACTGAATATTTATGGTATGAGACTATCAAAAATAAGCACATATGTGCACTATTCTAAGTGCTTTGCATATATTTATGTTGGGCAAGTAGAATGGTACCCATTCATTTAACCCTTACAACCATGCTAGGAACTGGGTACCGCTACCATTGCCCTCATTTTCTTTGTGCACATGAGGGTAATAGGATAGCTAGGGGCAGGTTAACTGACTTTTTTATGCTCTCCAAGCTAGTAAGTTGCAGAGTTACAATTAAAATCCAGAATTGAAGTCCTTCATGTCTATATGATATTGCTTGATAGCTAAAGTCAGTGTAAAAGGCTTGTCTGCATAACCCTGAACATGTTGTTTCTGGAGAAAATATACTTTATTTGGAAGAAAGTAAGTAAAGAAAAAGGCTAGGAATACAGGGAAGGTTAAGGAATAGAATACCAAGACACTGCAAGCCAACTTCCCTACCCACAAACAACATGATACTCAGCAGCCAACACCAGGAGACAATGACCCTGTGGTCTCCTACTCCTAGATGTGAATTAACCTTTGGTCCCACCTATATGGTGATATCTGTGATTCAGGAGTATTGCAACATGAGGGCTAATGCCAGACTGATACAGAGTGGTATTTGTTTTGGAAGCTTTTATAAAGCTAAAGGAATTCCATCCATTCAAGTATCTACAATACAGTATCATTTTACCTATAAAACACTCATCACCTTCCAAAGTAGTGTACTTGCACCTCCAGTTCAAAATCAAACACTACCTGAAACTCTCAAGGAAATCAGGTTTACATCCACTAACTCAAAAAGCAACAGCTCCAGAGATTCCATTCTCAACTGTGTATGCCACAAGAACCTTCTATGGGGACCGATGTCTTTAGCAGAACAATGATAGATAGTAATATAATGTCATCTGATACTTTCATGTTAATTTAGCTCTCTTAGCTTCTAAGTCTTTGCTCAAGGCTCAGTTTTTACTACTGTAGACGTGTACATGGGTGTTAGCATCAGCACAACTTCTTACCTGATCTTGGACCATAGCTCCACCAAAAGCCCAGATGGCAGAAAATACAAAATAAAGCTCATAGATTTCCTTGGAGCAATCTGGGGGGATGTCTTCTTTGGTCAGCAGACATTCAAGAAGATGGCACAGCATCTGAACCATACTCTGCTCTGGGATTGGAATTATCTTCTTAAATCTGAAGAGAGATCCATATATGCTAGTCTAAGTCATGGGATTTTTTCCATCCTAAAGGCTTTCTTGTTAGACAACCATGGATCCCATTTGGTTTCAATGTATTCATGGTTTGTCATTTTCATGGTGTTACTTCAGTTTAAGTCTCATTGGTGTTTTGGGACCAGCACCCTTTGTAAAGAAGTAAGGGTCCAGAGCTCTCCTGAGAAGCTTTCTTTTCTCATATTCCTTTCTTGATACCCTCCCCATCTCCTCTTGCCTTCTTTGAACAATGATGGTTGTTTTCAAGTCCCTGGGGAATATGGACAGCTGCGACAAGACCACTCCTTTTCACAGCTTTCTCAACTCTCAAAAAATACCAAAGAACCAGTTGCACTTCTCAGGTTGGTCCTTCCACTCTCTCAGCTCAGAGGTTATTTCCTCAATTAAAACACACTGAAGATGTTTTCTCTGGGGCCTGAAACTTTTCTTAGGAGCAGAGTGAGCTTGGAAGATGATTTACTTGATGAGATCCCTCTTTCAAAATATGTACCTCTGTGACTTGTCCTGGCCTGGCTTTGTACTTTTAATCTTGGCTTTGGGGGACTCAAAGGCAGTCATACACAAAGGAATATCTTGCTCAAGGAAGCAGTAGCCGGTATATGTGTGTGCTCTTGTGCATGCACACATGAACACTCCCATCCCACCTCGTGTACACACAAAGTACACTACACACCCCACACTCAACCCTTCCTGTATGCCTGGCCACATGGCTCCCACCCATGGGGAGATGAATATCCCAGGCTGCACAGAGGCAGGGTTCACTGTTATAAGACGGCAATGGGCACCTTAAGCCATTTACCAGTATTGGACTTCTGAGATTCATAGCATTCCATTCTCATCAGTGTTTTGTGTTTGTGCTTACTTTTAATCTATCTACAATCCTTACAACAATGCTGTGATGAAGTCTAATAGTCTAGCATTGTTTCCATGAATAGTGAGAAAACTGAATACTTGATAGGCTTTCCTTCATTTCTTTGATGCATATTTGTAGAAGAACAGAAGAACGTTGAAATGGCCCTATCTCGGGCTCAGTTTTGTATGATGCACCAAGATAATCAGGACTGATTATTCTTGCAATTCTGAACCGAGATTCCAGATAACCTAGTCTGTTATTACTATGGGGTTTGTAGGCATATTATTCTCCCAAGGGTTTGGATACTCAAGGTGCAATAATATGCTGGGTGGACTAGATATTAACATGTAGGATTTGAGGAAGAGCTTTTGGTGTGCAGTGAGTGCTCCCTTTCCTATAGGGCAGGGGCTCTCTGTGAATTGAGAACCAGAGGAAAGGGTTTCAATAGGACCATTCTGTTCTAGCAAAGGACCCTTACAAGACTTGCCAATTTCACAGCAGTCTTGAGAGGTTTCTTGCTGATGACTTTCTGTGCTCCAGTTTATCAAAGCAAAAGAGGGCTGAGTATGTCCTGGAATCCAGGTGTGAGTTATGACCATGCGAGTTATTTTAGATGCCAGTAAGGGGGCTACCTGGAGGCATTTGCATGAGGAGCTGTCCATGACTGGCTGATGGACAGGGATTTACTCACTTCAAGGAAACAGCATATGGGAAAATTCCAGTGGTGGGGAGAGGTTCAATAAATTCACAAAATCTGAGAGAAAGAGAGAGAGAGAGAGAGAGAGAGAGAGAGAGAGAGAGAGAGAGAGAGAGAGAGAGAGAGAGAGAGAGAGAGAGAGAGAGAGAGAGAGAGAGTCAGAGAGTCAGATTTCCAAAGCTGCCAGCCACAGTTAGGATGACTAGGGGCATGCTGGTTTCAGTCACTAAGACTTTTGCTACTGTGACTCTCTTCTCTCTGTTCTCCTTCAACCCTGGGGTTTAGAAACTACAGCTTATAAGAGGCTGCCTGAAAGATTAAGGAGAGAAGAAATCCATGATATTCCCTTTTCACAATAAGAAGAGGACTAGAAACAAACTTGAGTAGTGGGGCAGGGGGAGAAACTTTAATTATAAATGGAATTCATTTTTAATTTTTTTCCACTGTGTGTTTTTAAAATTTTTCACGTGTGTGTAGTCTGATTCTGAGACTAGAAGATATCAAATGCTTTTTCATTACTGAAAAATGACCAGAAAAGTCAAGGATGTTTGACCTAGGTTTTATCTGAGGGTGGGAGGAGAAACAACCAAATAAAATGGTTTTGAAGAAACAGTGGGAAACAAAATAAAGTTGCTTTATAATAATCCCTTATGAGGCTTGTTTTCAATATAAAAATTACTGTGTTGATATGACTTAGCTGGATCGCATGAAGCTGGGATTACAATGCTGTTATTAATAACATGGAAGTAAGTGCCTTTCTACTAACCAGCTGTGATGCCAAGGGAGCATTGTGGAAATTCAGCTCCCTTATCTACAGGAGGGTGAACCCTCTTAGGAATGTTGTGAGAACAAAATGAAAGAGCATGCAGGGAGGACAGCATAAATGACAGCTATAGATTTTTCTTGATAACTGTAGGGTTAGAGATTGGAGGGCGGGGTACTTCTCTGTTTAGACTTAATATAGTCAGCATCTTCAAAATTTGTTTCTATGGCTTGTACATGCACATGTGCATGCATACACACACACAAACATTCACACTCACACTCACGAATGGTCAGGAGTTTAGTATCTCTTGTTCTAAATGCAAGAGTAGAAGTAGAAAAATGGCCTGACTTCTGATCAAAGGATATATTGGACGAGTGTCTCAGCTACACATAAAGAACAGTGTTATTTTATTTATTTGTTCATTCATTCATTCATTCATTCATCCATTCATTCATTTATTTAACTCTGTTGCCCACTTGTGACACTAAGCACTACTGCGCATCTTCCAACTCTGCCTGTTGCCAGCACTGGATTGTCTCATTAGATGTCAAGGCCACAGAGACCTTAGACTACCAGAGGTTTCTCAGTGGTTTGTGCAAATGTTGCCATTTGGAAAAATAATAATTGTGAAACTTACAGAATCAAAATGAATAGGTGTTTAATTAAATATCTAAAAATATACCATTAAGTCAGCTACTCAACTGCAACCCAAATTTCAGGTACATAAAATTCATAACAATGATGGGTCTGTGAGGGGGTATAATGGGGCATATGAAATGAGTGTGTCTGGGTTCTCTCAACAGATGGCTTCCCTTCTCCTCTGCCTCCACACTATGAGCCATTCTCATCTTATGCTTGACTAACCCATAAGAAACTTGGGGTCAGTTGAGTAAGACTTTCATTTCTGAGAAATACAATCCTAACCCTAACTTGAGAAATCTTTAGGACAGATAGATCTCTGAGTCATGTTGTTTCCATAGCACCAGATTCTGATGGTTGAATTTGGCTGAACTATAAGGCTGGGTGCTCAATTTATAGAATGATGCATCAGAAAGTGAAAAAAAAAGAGTATATAAGTCTGTTTTAAAAGTTAGAATCTCTCTCCACAGACACTTATAATATTCTTGCTTTAAAAAGTATTTGTTTGGTTAAATACACTGATTCAAAAGAATACCTGCACTCCTATGTTTATAGCGGCACTCTTTACAATAGATAAGACCTGGACACAACCTAAATGCCCAAAAACAGATGAGTGGATTGGGAAGCTGTGGTACATATACACGATGGAATACTATTCAGCAATCAAAAAAGAAAAATTAGACACATTCATAGGAACATGGATGGAACTGGAAGGGATGATGCTCAGCAAAGTAAGTCAGAAGGCAAAAGAAAAATACCAGATGGTTCCTCCCCTAGGAGGAATATAAGGGAAATAAGGATCAAGGAAAGGAATAAGAACAACAACAATAATAATAACAACAAGAAAGAAACAAAAACCAAAAATGAAAAGACAAGGACAAATTGGGGACACTTGGTGGGGAGGGTGGAGGGTGAGGGTTGAGGGCAGAAGGGATCACGGGGGACTGAGGTGATGGTGCACTGGTGATATGGTAATGGGGAATACATGGGGATTACAACTGATGTCAAATATATATAAATTAAAGGGAAAAAAATAGAATAAAAAAAGTATTTGTTTGGTTAAGAGTAAATAACCTCTGATGTGATAAGTGATCAGGGCTTGTGAACTCAGTGTCCAGGACTAGTCAAATGACAGATTACATCCGATTCTGCATTATCTGGTCAATGAACAGACTTATCCAGGAACAGAAAGTGGGCCCCATATCATTTACAGGTGTGTAATTTTCATTTCTAGGTATACTTATATGGTCTGTGGGGTTTTTTTTGGGGGGGGGTACTTTTGTTTCTTTGTATCAGAGACCAGCAGCTTGTCTCACAAACTGAAGGATCTCAGTATTGTTTTCTGATGTTATAATCTACAGCCTTCCATGTGGCACACATGAAGAGCATTTTAAATCTTCTTCCTCTTTACTCACTCCCTCACTCACTCACTTCTTGCCTAAACTGACATGAGGCATCCTATGGCCATGCTAATGCGTGTTCCCCTCCACCATCTGCTCTGCCCTGAGGGGAATGCTTTAGGGACACCTGACCTTGGGGACGGGACAGAACATCAGCAGGACATCAGGTATGAACCACCAGGCCCTTTACTGATGTTTTAGCTTGTTACCTTCTTATTTCTTGACCTACCTGGTTCTGAGTGTGTCTAAGCAGGTTGGAAGATACTTATCGAACAGAATGGTTAGGTTGGCTCTCTCTGTCTGGATTTCCCTCTTGTCAATCCAGCTGCTCACTGGAGGGTTCCACCCCAGGTCTGCTGGGTTAATGTACAAAATTCCTGGGAGCATAGGAAATATTGTTCAATGATTTTCCATAAATGCCAATATATTCTTTTCCCAGAATTTTATTTATTTTCTCTATTTAGAAAATGTAGACAGAACTTAAAAAGAATAGAGGCCTGACTGAGGTCTGAGGTCAATGGCAAGGTGGTTTTCTATTGGGATCAACTCTGACTGGCTGACTAATAACTGATAGCAGCGCTGAGAAGGATGGTAAGATCAATCTAGGCTCCAGAGTAAAGAAAGCTGTGATTTCTTAGCAATGCTTGCCATGGCGCAGAGTGTGTAGCTGGTTGGGTGGTGGCTCCCATAAAGATATTTCCATGTCTTAACCCCTGTACCTATGATATGACCTCATTTGAAAAAGGTCTTGGTAGATATATATAATTAAGGACTTCAGATCACACTGGATTATCTGAGTGGGACACTTGTCAGCATCCTTATAATATACAGAAGAGGAAAGACACACAAAGAGGAGTAGGCCATGTGATGATGAGGGTGAAACAGAGTTTATGGAATCAAAGCCAAGGAACACATAAACTGGAAAATGGATGGAAGATTTCCCTTAGAATCTTCAGCGGGGTACAACTGGGTTGACACCTTGATCTCAGATGTCTGACTTGCACAACCATGAGAGATTACATTTCTGTTGTTTTAAAGCCACAAACTGTCAGAATTGGTGAAAGCAGCCTCAGGAAATGAACTGAATGACAGAGACAATTAGCTGGGCATGTGTCACCAACCAAGTGATTCCCTTGAAAGGGAATCTGATAATATGGTAGAGATCAAATAAGTTCTCTTTTTCCTCTTGTCTTTGCTGATAAATTCAGTTGAATTAGCAGAAAGTTAAGGTATAAGGTGCTTTCCATCAGGATGTAGTGAAAAATTCCAGTGGTTGGCCATTGCCATTGATTGGGATTTTAGTATGGGCCTAGAAGTAGTCTAATGCAAAGTATTTGCGTGCAGAGGGCAGTATCCTCTGGGACTATATCTAGCTCAGGGACCATTTCCCTTTCCATTATTGTAATGTTTCTGAATTAAGAAAATCACATGATCTCGACCTTGGAGCACTTACTCAACCTCATGGATGTGTATTAGGGCTGAGAGTAGGCCAGAATTTTGGATATCTGGTTGCTATGCAGAATTTTCTTTGGAGCCAGCAATACCATATGTAAATGTAGAGGCACCTATTCTCAGCATAGCAATTTTTTTTAAAATTTCTTTTCTTGAGTCATACCTGCTCTAGAGACAGTTGCTGGTGTGGCTGTGTGCAAGTGGCTGATCTCAAAGAGGAGCCTCATTGTGGGATTCAGAGGGATCCTCTCGTTGCTCGCTAAGGTCAACACCTGGAAACAATGGAGAGTCATAACAGGTAAGAAGGAGTTAGGATGCATGGCCAGCCAGTGGAATTTAATTGATTACTCCTAGTAGGGAAGGTGGATGATTATTTTCTTCTTTGTGATTATACGTATTTTCTAAATTTTCTGCATCATCCTTTGTCTCGTCTTTGTACTCTGCTATACCTCCCTCCCTCTTCCCTCCCTCCTTCCCTCCCTCCCTCTCTTTCTCTCTCTTTATTGAATCAGGAAAAAAGTAATCTAAAAAGTTTGAGTGAATGCCGATGATTTGAATGAACTAGACTATATTGGAATAATAAGATTATTAAAGGAAATGAGTTTAGTCTTCATATTACTACTATTTCTTTTAAAGTAGTCCCTCTGGGAGAACATACATTTATTCTAATGATTTTGTAAATGTTGAAAGCATCATAAAATTTCTACTTTGGTTAGCAGCAGCTACTTGCCTAACAGTCAATTTATTGCCAGTTAGTTTTCACTATTTATAAAAAAATTAAGTATTCTCTCCATGGTGAAAGATTTGCCACCTTGAGGGTATCTGACAGTCTCAGAAGATTTGCTCCTCTTTCCTTATTCATGAAGAAAGGAAAGGAATAAAAATATTTGAATAGATGATTTGAGAATCCTCTCATGTTTAAATATTGATCTATGTGAATTTTTAAAAATATTTATTTATCCATAGGAGAACTGGGGTATAGGCTGAGATGCAGGGGGTGAGGGATTCACCAAAAAACAGAGTGGGGAAAGAGCAGGCAGATCTACTGAAACACTGCTGAGGGGAGCAGCGGGCAGCCCAGAAGAGATCTGTTGTGCCATATGGGTTAGCAACCTGGTCAGGATCGAACTCAGGCTGCAGCATCAGTGATAGCATGATAGTGCTGAGACTTAACCCCATACCGCTAGTGAGACCATATGTGAAATTTTTTTTTGAAGGATGCTAAAAATATTGTGAGTGATTGAATGCTTTGAAATAACTGAAAATTGTTAATTCTGATGTATCAGTTCTGAGACATTTGTTAAAGATACCAAATAATAAAGTTGGGCTCTTGAAGTGACACCTGTATCCTCATGTTCAGTATTATTTATAATAGTCAAGACATGGAAGCAACTTAAATGCCCATTGACTGTTGAATATAAATATAGTCATGAACTGCTTAAGAGGGTTTCCATCGATGATGGACTGCATATATGATGGTGTTTCCAACTTGCTGTTATATAGGTTAGGTGTATAGTAGGCTACACTAGCTAAGTTTGTGTAATTACAATCTATGACATTCACACAATGACAAAATTGCCCAACAATGCGTTTTCAGAAAGTATCCTTGTAATTAAGTGACGCATGACTGTATGTGTATGTAATAGAACACAATTCAGGCATACTAAAAAGGAAATCCTATGATGTATGAAAACGTGAAATGAACTGGAGGGCCAAGTGAAAGAAGCAGACAGAAAACGACTAATACTATCTGATTTTACTTATATGTGGACTCTAAAGAAAACTGAATTAACAGAAACAGAGTAGATTGATGTTTACCAGGGAGAGTGGTGAAGGGGAGAAGAAATGTGTGAAGGTGGTCCAGGGAAACAAACTTGTGGTTATAAGATGAAAAACTTCTGGAGACTTAATGTACAGTATGATGACTATAGTTAATAAAGCTGTCTTAAATACTTGAAAGTTGCTGGAAAGTAAATATTAAAAGTTCCACTACATCCAAAAGAAGGTATATGTGAGGAGACAGAAATTTTTTCTTCCATACATTCTAGTTCATTTTTGTACAATATTTGATTTCTCCCTTCAGGATAAATATAATTCTCCTACCACCACAGCACATGTGAACCATCACATGGTCTCTTCTACTCTTTCTCCCCTGCTATGACCCCTCTCTCTCTCCGCCCCTGCTATATGCCTCAGATCTATAGTTTGCCAGCAAATTTTGTCTTTTTCCTGACCCTCTGTTTGGTTTCCTTATAAGTGAAGCCTTAAGTTTCACTTCCCTATAAGTGAAGCCTATAAGTAAAATCATCTAATATTTAAGTTTCTTCCTTCTCATGTATTTCACTTAGCATAATCCCTTCCAGCTCTAAGATGGAGATCTTAAATAACCTTACTGTGGTAATCATTCTGCAGTATATACATAGTTCAGATTATCATGTCCTACACCTTAAATTTATACAATATTAGATGTAAATAGAGCTGGAACAAGGTTAAAAAATAAAGATACTAATAATAGTTCCTTGCTCGGAGTCAGCTTTTGTGTGGCATGTTGATTTCCTAACGTGCTGGCCAGCTTGGGGGAGTGGTTTCACAGATGATCAGAGAGGACCTGGAGATTTCCCTCTCCCCCCCATCCTACTTGGATACCTTGTTGTCATCCATGACAGTGTTCAGAGATTCAATCCACATAGGGTCTATGTCACCATCCAGTAAAATCCACTTGGGCCCATCATGAGTGATATTGGCAAGTTCTCTCATGATGGAAGAGAACAATCCTGAAAGGAATCACAGATACATCATTTTCCATTTTACCTTTTACTTAACACAACCTTATCCTATTAGTTATAATACTCAGAAGATGGTGTAAACAGAAAGGGAAGGCCATATATGGCTTGTATCTTATTCTACAAAATCTGTGACAGTCCCTAAAATGGATAGTGTCACTTTGTCTCCAGTCTAACTTTTTCATAGAATGGCAATAGAAAAACAACAAAAACTAATTGTACTAGCTTACTAAGTGACAAAGGACACAGCGAATTATTTCAACAGGCAACTGACATAATGGAATTACCTAAAGCCTTTTAGACAAGGATAAATTTGCAATTGCAGCCCTGTGATTTTTGTCAAATGTGGACTCCTTGGAGATGGTCCAGAGTCTACTTGGAATTATATGAAATTTATATCTTGATCTGGACAAAACTGATTTTTTTACACTAAACTTTTCAATAAATAATAAGATGGCTTTTCATTTATTCAATATTATTTTATATTCCTTAATAGATTTTTACAGCCTTTGCAAAATATGTGTTTGGTTAAATATATTTATAAAATTTCATAGTTTCATTGTTATTGTGCATGGAATATTCTCCCTCTACTTCCATTTTTAGCTAACTATTCTTTAGATATAGAAAAGGTACCAAGTTTTATATACTTATTTTATATTTAGTACCTTTAATAAATTTTCTTATTAATTTTAGTGACTTTGCAATGTCTCTTGAGTTTTCTAGGAATAAAATTGTAAAATCAGAAAAAATAACTATTTTTCTCCAATAATTTATACTATGAATTCTGTTTTTGTTTTTTTTTTTTTTGTTTGTTTGCCTTACTGCATTTCCTAGAATACCACAGCAATGCTGGGTAACAATGTTGATATGAGGTTTCTCTGACTTATTCTGATTTTAATGAAAATGACTTTAGTTTCTCATTATTCAGAATTATTATTTTCATCAAAGATTTAGGTAAAGAGTTTTTATTAAATTTAGGAACTATCCTTCTATTCCTATCTTAGAATTATTTTATTAGAAAAGACTATTGAATTTTTAGCATTTATTAAATTATTTTTTCTTTAATTTGTCAGTTTTATATTAATGCTTAAAATTAATTGATCTATTATTTTAGATATATTATTCTTTTGAGATAATATTGAATTCTATTTAGTGAAATTTTAGTCACAATCCTAAATCTATATTATAAATGGAAGTGGACTATTGCTTTTGGTTCTATATAAAGGTTGATAATCAAGTTTATACTGGCTTCATAAAACTAACTGAGAGATATATCCTTTTTGTGATTTTGAAATTATCTATTTTGCTCGGCTATTTTTAAAAAATTTTCCTTTTTATTATTTTATTCAAGTTTTCTACTTATCAGTGAGTAATTTTTAAGTTTCTATTTTGCTAACGGATCAACCATTTCTTCCAGTCAATTGTGTGTCATTTAATTACATGTTCTCTTCTGTCTTAATCTTATCTATATTACTGTCTCTACCTCCTAATCTTATCTACTTCTACTCCTCTCCTCCTATTAACCATGCTTATAATGAACTTACTGGTCTTTACAAGAATACAATATTTCCATTTATTTATAGTGCCTATGATGTTTGTTCCTTTCCACTAATTTCAGGTTTTATTAGTTCCCTCTTCCCAATCTTTTTCAGGTTTAGTTTATCACCCTTTAAAAGATTTCTTAAAATGGGTACTAACTTCCTTTATTCTTAGCCTATCTTCTGTTATAAAGAGTCCAGTTTTTCCTTTTACCTCTGGTTTTTATATTAAGTATTCACTTTTTATTGTTTCCTAAGGGGTTATAGTTCTATTTTCTCTTTAATCCAGGGGTTAAGCAAGCACTTCTTGAGTTATAAATAATGAAATTATTTGGGGGCATATTCATGATATTTATTACCACTGATAATTCTATAATATTATTATCAGAAATTGATACTTTTGACTTCATTACAGGTCCTTCTGTGATCAACTAAATTTTAAAACTTTAAGAAATGTTTCATGAACTAAGGAAGGAATATTTTCACTTTATAATATACAGTGAAATTAGTACACGGTTAGGTAAGCAGTTAAGTGGAATAGAATATAAAACTATAACTATGTATTATATTGAGTTTAAAAATGTACCTCCTAACTCCTCCATGTCAATACTTACTTCTTTGTCTGTTGAGTGTTTAATTTTAGAAAAGATTTATTAATATAGTCCACTATATTTCTATTTTTATATATTTTTGTTCTATTTACATATCATTTTTATTAATTTCTCCTAAAAAAGTTTAAAAGGCTATACTCATTTACTTGGACATTTTCTTTTTTAATGAATATAGATTTCTTATTATTATATCTTTATCAATTTCTCCAAATTTAATGTATATATTCAATAATACTTTATTTAAAATTCCAAGAGATTAAAGTTTGAATTATATTACATGAGCTCAAATTTAATACAGAATAGAAGTGCCTGAGACTATAAAGAAAATTTAAAAAATATTAGAAAATATGTTGAGGAGGAACTTTCTTCATTATATATTAAGATATGTTATAAAATGATTGTAATAAAAATAGAATAACATTGTATAGGAGTAGGTAAGTGGGTGAGTGGAATAAAATATAAAACTCAGAATCATATCTCAGCATATGACAAACTGGTGTTTAAATACCGACAGGAAGGATAATTTCCTTAAATGGTGCTAACACACTCAGTCATCCACATGGAAGAAAATAAGTTAGTTTTCTACCTTATCTTACATTAAACCTCAAAAAAGATTCTAGATGGATAAAAAATGTTAATGTAAAAAGAATCTTTCAGACCAAATTTATGATTGCTATCCATAGCTGCAAGTTAGAAAGATTTATAAACTCAATAGGAACTCCAGATGCTAAAAAAGTAGACATACACAATATCCTTTTTAGAAATGTACATAGAAAATATGTCATGAAGTGTCTACAGAGAAGTGATGAACAGGCAAAACCATTAGTGTTGCATATTACAAGTAAAGGGTCCATATATTTGACATATAAGGATCTCCTACAAACTGATTAATAAAATAAGGGGAAACAAAATCATCAAAGTACCAATCACTAAGACCAAGAAGAAAAATATAAATCTTACTAATAGGCAGCCAAATGAAAATTGGAGAGTCTGCTCAGTAACTCTTCTTGTTCTTGGCCTCTGATTGAAGGCCCTGCATTAGAGGAATCCAGACAGTTTGACCCTGGAATGTTAGGAGGGAGTAGAAGCCACACAAGGCTTTTTTTTTTTTTTTTTAAAGGCCCTATAAGCTCATAGAGGCTATTCTCCATTTTCTGTTCTCTCCTTGTGATAGAGGACCCTTTCCAACACATACCACTGTGTCTCAATTTTTTGAAGGTCAGGGTTAGGTCAACACCAAGTGAACATGGGTTGGGGACTTTCTGTATCACTGTAAAAGGGATCATGATTCTGTGGCCCTCATGGATGAGTGATGACTTCAGCATCATCAGGGCTTGTCCCAGGCACAATATTCTATAGTAACATCCACCATCGCTCCTGCAGAAGTGCTGATGGGGAGAGGAACTTGATGCTTGACCACACTGCTTCTCTGAAAAAGACCTATGGGCCTCTCTACAACCTGTCTTAAATCCACTGCCAGGAAGTGTAAGAATCCTGTGACTTGTATTCCAGAACCATTAACTTATAGCCAAATGCCTGCTGTGCCTTATACTCTTTAAGTGCCCTCTTTCAAGAAGCAGTGGAAAAAGTCTTCAAGGAAATAATATCCAAAAAGCTGAGGTTCCCTTCCAATTTAAAATTAGTTTCTTCTTCTTCTTTTTTTTAATCAATTTACCTCCGTCTTTAATTCCAAGCAGATCAGTCTAGTGTTCTCTCTTCTGCAATTCTCCCCACTACATTCAGGCCTGCCCAGGGATACTCGGAGAATTGCGAGAACTTTCTTCTAGGAGTGTCCAGCACTTACCATCTTTCCATTCTCGTGTGGCTGGATTGATTATGCCAAAGAGTTCATCGTTTGTGACCACTTTAGGATTGAGGTCAGTCCAGACAGGACGGCGTTTCATGATCTGATATGTTTTATACAAGGACCTCAGCACCTGGGACTTGCCCGTACCTGCACTGCCTACCACGAACACAGAGTGCCGCACCGCCAGAAGCTCCTCCAGCTGAACCACCTAGAGAGGCATGGGATTTAATTAGTGGGACCAATTTGTCATTCCCGTACATCCCAACTGCTCTTCTGTGAGCCTTGGAAATGAGACTTGATGTCAGCAGATGAAGAGTTTTAACCTCAACATGTGATGGGGTACTAAAGGTAGAGGCAACATTTATTCATTAATTCATCATTCTACCATATAATTAGACTACTAAATAGTCACCAACTAGGTTTCAGAGAGTATGCCAGGTAAGGGAGATTAAGAGATGACTCTCTGTGATTTCATAGTACAATGGAGAAGCAAGCCATGTTAACAAAGTATTGTCATGAAAGTATTAAATGCTGTAACTGAAGTATTTATAAAAGGTTATGGGGAACAGATAGGATGAAATAATTTATTTTGTAGAGATAAAGGGAACAAGAAAGGCTTTAAAGAAGAGGGGGCATTTGAACTGGGACTTCAGGGATGAGTAAGAGTTTGACAAGAAGATAAATATGAAGGATATTCTAGGCAGAGGTCACAACACAAACAAAAGTTTGTGGTATGACAGAACATCATGTGCTTGCAGTGGGTTTGATGAGGCTGGAATTAAGGGGTCCCTTGGGGACCATGAAGATTTCATTGCTCTTATTCTAGTTTATCACCAGGCTCCACTTTCCACAATGTTGTAGGAGTGTACTTATTTCAATGGAAATCTGATGTCACTGCCATGACTCTGTTGTTTTTGATAGTTCTCCTTTTTAGTGAGAAAGTCCTAAACTCTTAGACTGACTTATTAGAACTTTTTGTGATCTGGCCCTAACTTGTCTCCAGCCTTATCTTTCCTCCTCCAGCGTACACATTGCAGTTTGAGTTACTTGGAGGTGTTTAATGATGCTCTCTTCTGTGTCTGTGGGTTTCAACATATTGTGCCTTCTGTTCAGAAGTTACCTCTTTTCTCCTGCTTTCTATAACCAGCTCCTACACACCCCTTAGTCTAGGGTAGGCACCCCAATCTATATTCCAGTACATATCAGTATTACAATGGTCAATTTTCTGTATTCCTATTAGATTGTCAGCTCTTTGACACCAGGCAAGACTGGACTTTGTGTCTATTTCTAACTTCTAGCAGAGAATCTGGCATATACTAAGTGTGAAAAAAATATTTATGGAAAATGTGAAAAATGGCTGGAAAAGTGGGATGGGCCCTATAAGAAAAGATCATAGTTTGTAGTTTTCTCTATATTTTGTATAACAAGATCCTTGTTAGCCCAGGAAAGTGAATTGAAGAGAAAATACACTGGCAGAGTGCCAATGTTTTTCTTCCTAAATTTATTTTGTATTTTTTAAAAAAAAATGACCCCTATACTTAAAGAAATTAAGTGATATAGGTATTTAAAAGAATTCTATAATCATACAACAGGGGAATTAGGAGAGTTGTACTGCTAAACTCAGTCTGAAGGTAGCAGATAAAGGGCTATTTGGAGAGCAATATGATTAACTTCCAATAAGGCAGAATAATTTACTGAGATTAATCTGAATTTTGTTTCCACTGCATCAATATGTTTCTCTTCTCTGTCCCAGGTCATTGCCATTCCTTTGATTCAGGGCCCATATCTCTTGGAGAAGAGTCTTCAGTCCTGGCTCTTATTTGCATCCTTCAGAAACTTAAATCAGGATCTTTTTAGATAAGGATAAAAAGAAATGTGAGGTCTCTGAGGAGCTGACATCTAAGCCCTGAATGAGAGTCAGTTCTGTGGAGACCAGCAGAAGAGCAGCCCAGATTGAATGAAAGTGAGTTCATTCTGTAAGTTCAGCAGAAAGTTTGGAGAGCACAAAGAATACACAAAAAGAGCAGGGGAATGGTATAAGATAAGATAAAGGGGGTAAGAAAAAGTCAGATATGAAGGAATTGATAGTCAGAATTTTATTTTTGACAAATTAGAAAGTATTTAGAATATTTTAAAGATGAAATTGACCTGAGGTCATTGAAATTTAAAAAAAAATGAAGAAGGAAAAGGAGAAGGGGGTAAGGAAGGAGCTATACTTGTTAAAAATCGAGACTACGATATCCTTAGATATGTTTGTACAAACAATTGACTATTTCTTTGATTATGGAGAGACTTAAATCACTTTCTAGTTTCATCAACCTTGTTTTGTTAATTTCAAATGGTTTATGAGTTAACATTCACAAACCATAAAGTTCACTTTTTTACAGTGTAAAATCCAATGGTTTTTATTAGTCACAGGATTGTATAATAATCAATCCACTATCCAATTTTAGAACTTTTAAAAAATATTTATTTATTTGTATTTTACATAATTCTTCATTTTAGAACATTTTTCATTGCCCCAAAAGGAAAAACTATTCATTAGCAGTCTCCATACCCTTACTTTTATCTCAGCTCTATACAACCACTAATATATATTCTGCCTCTATAGATTTGACTGTATGGACATTTCATAAAGAAATGATATTTTGTGAATGACTTACTTCACTCCCAATGTTTTCAAAACTTTCCATGCTGTAGCATGTGCCAATACTTTATTCTCTTTGGAGTTGAATAAAATTCTATTGTTCAGGTAAACACAATTTGCTTATACATTTATCAATGAGTGGATGGATGCATTATTTCTATTTTCTGACTGTAAGAATCTATCAACTTTTGACAGTATCTTTTGTTAGATACATACATAAACATCGTTATACTTCCTTCTATTGCTCCTCTTCCTTCAATCTCCTCTCTCCTTTTAGATAAGTTATACTTTTACATTGTCATGTTTGGTACTATTTACATTCTGTTCTGCTCTCATATTTAGATCTTCCATATTTTCTATGATTTGAAGAGTTGAAGAGCAGTAGTGGCTTACATTTTTATGATGGTAAATATCTTCCACTACAGAAGAAAGCAGTTTTCCAGGATGCATTGTGTTAGGATAATTTTTTATGGATCTGGTGCCTCAACTTGATAGAGTTGTTCTAAGCAACAATCCAAAGTCAAATGGATACTCTATTTTTATACTTCTAGTAGTGATCAAGACAAGGTCACATTAACTTTTAAATGAAGAGTTAGACTATGATTTTATTTCTCTTGGTGTTTTAAGTTGCTTTCTTTTCTCTTCACTAAAAGAAAAGGCACCCTTTACTTCCTATGATTTAGAAGTTAAGTAAATCACCTAAAAATTTTCATCTTGCTAATCTATTCTTGCTTTGAATATATTTACTTTTGAGTTTCTTTTTCTTGGAAAGACTTCCTGCTCTAATTTAAATTGATTTATATGGTGGTCTACTGACAGATATCATTCCAGGATTCCTTACTTTTGATTCTAGACTTTTTTTTGAATCCCATGATATTTTTCTTGTTTTTCATTCTTGTTTTGCTGTAGTACTCCCTCAAGAAACTTACTCAAAAAGGATGACATCAAATTCAATGCCATTAATGATGTACTTTTATACTTCAAAGAGTTCTTTATAATTCTGTGATAGTTATTTTCTTAAATTTTAGGGAAATAATTTTCTTCAAGGATACTAATTAGGACTTTCAAAATGTTCTTTTTCTAGTTTCCACTGGAACCAGTGCCTCTGTATGTATGCACGTCTATCTGTCTGTCTTTGTCTCTGATATTGCTGGTTTTCTCCAGTCTGGTGAGCCTCAAGTTTCAATGATGAGCTACTTTGTGTTTCCCAGGAGGCTTGTGTGGTGGTTATGAGCTACTGGAAGACTGGATGGGAGATTTGTGCACAAGATTAGACCTTGGCCTTTGCTTTTGTCTTTGCATTTGAGTTAGCAGGTAGCAAACTTTCACATCAAGGAACCCCAAACAGAGTGGTAGGTACTTAAATTGGGGCACCGATACACCAAGTGCAGTACTAATTTTCCTTAAAGAGTTTCTTAAATTCCATTTTGACTATAGGTTAAATACTTGGCTGTATGATGGTTTGTGTTCTTGGCAACTGTGGACTAGAATGATGAGCTAGAAGAAAAGTGTGAGAAGCCAAGTGGTAGGACTATAGGGTAAACAGACTTAGTGATTCTCCCTCTGGCTATCTGCAGCTCTCTTTCTCACTCCTGATCTCTTCACTAGCATTGTCAAGTCCAGAGCTTCCCCAAGGTTCTGCTTGGGAGGTCCCTCTCCCCTTGAAGTCTTTTCTAAGTACATTATGGCCCATATGCTGCATTCTTCTGCTTGATCTGTCAACCCCCTTTTCATTCTTTTCCCAGAAATTTATTGTAGCATCCCCTTCAGAGTGTCCACACTTTTAAGTATTTATTACTTTTTCTTTTAAAAAAAAGTTCATATTATCACTTTTAAGAGATCTCAAAGTGCCATCTCTACGCAAACCATAGCCCCACTAGGGATTTCTGATGAATTAACTTTCAGAAGTTTAAGTAGACAGTGCAAAAAAAAAAATAGGTAGAAAACATTATCTGTTCTGGGAACCCTTAATAGAGAGCATCTGTCTTATTGGAGGAGCATGAAGAAGTTATGAAAAAAGAGAAGAAATGAAAAAATACATAATATGGAAAAACTGACATATAGAAAGGAAGAGTAAGATTCTGAATAAGAAAAAATGCAGAATGTGGGAAAGGAGGGTCATAAAGTTTCACCAGACTCCCAAAGGGTCTGGGAAGTTGTGAACTGGCTTGGATATAAGTTATCAGCCTTGCAGTGTATTGCTATTATGATCCTTATCAGACTAAATTCATCTCTGGATTTAGGGGTACCCCTAAGAATCAGACCCTTTAAAAGGAAACCACTCAGGTTGTATTTGGTCCCATATTACCTATTGCCGACTCTCACTGCTCCCTCCCACCCCTGTACCATTTCTCTAGTCGTACTAAACTTTGTACTGATGCTTATATAATTTATATGTCTTACTGCCCTCTGCCTCTTTTATCACCTTATGCCTCTACCTGAGAACACCATGGCCATCTCTACTTATAAAAAATCTCTACAATGAACTGGAGAGGAGAGGTTGGGAACAGGGAAATACAGGTTGACCTAAATAATTACAACTGCAGTGGACCAGGTGATACTTTGCTTTCTTCTGTAAAATGTAATTCCTAAAAAAAGGCATACACCATCCGTAATTTTATGTAGCCAGGACTTAATCTCTACCACTGCAAGTATTGCATAGTAGAAATGCTTCTGGGATTGCTGTTAAGCAGATGCGTCATAGCCTAGAAGTTCCTCAAGGGGGAGCACTTGCTCTCCTCTGAAATAATCTGGTGGCCTGTCTTGGAGAAATAATGACTTTCCAGTTTTCTCCTCTGTAAAATCTGCCTCGGGGGCTGTGGGGGATCAAATGACATGCAGAATATAAAACCACTTGAGAATGTTAAAGTGATAATTGTGTGATTTCTGAAGATATTATTGTACAGGAAAAAAAAATTCTTTCCATGTTCCTGTAGGCTGGAACTCTATTTTGTGGCAGTTGTCACATCCTGCTCCTGGGCATAGTGATTTGCGCGTAGGTACTTCTGTAACAACATTTATGCATTCTAAAAATGCAAAATTGCACAGTCAAGATAACAGACTTGTGTAAAAACTGGGGTTGAGCAGACCACTCAAATGAAGGAACTTTGTATCTAAAACCCTAAAAATTTAATAATGCTCTTTTATCCCTAGAGAAACTGCTAGCACAATTCAATCACTAGTGCATTTACACCCTGCCTCATGTGGGTCAATCCTTTGCAGACTTAAATCTTGGGGTCTGTGTTCCTTTTCTCAAGAGGTAGATCATGAGTATATTCACTTTTAATAAAGACTTTTAAATCACAACTAAAGATCTCATGTAGATGGAACCTACTTTGTTAGTCCACTGGTCTAACACAAGAGGAAATATCTTCATCTGTCCTTGAGTCTCCCAGTAAACAGTAGAAACCACCATCGTTCCAATGGCCATGAAACTAGTTATATTTGGTTTAAAATTTTAGATTTATTTCCTGAGATTTCTATCTATAGCTAAGTGGATTAGCTTTCCATTAGCAAGTTACTACAAAGTTAAAGGCTTAAAACAACACAAATTTATTATCTTACAGTTTTGGTATAATAAATCCAAAATAGATCATTAGACCAAAAAGCTAATTGTTGATGGATCACTTCTCATACTAGGGGAGAATCTATTTTCCTGTCTTTTCCAGCTCTGAGCGCTTTCCCATGTTCCCTGGATCATGCTCTCTTTCCCTGTATTTAATATGAGCAATGGCTGGTTGAGATGTTTTCCCATGGTGTCATTCTGACACTCTCCAGACTCCCTCTTTCACTTATAAAGACTTTTGAGAATATTTTGGGCCACATGGATAACCTCTTCAGGAATATATCCTTATCTCAAGATCAGCAGATTAGCAATCTTAATTTCTTTTGTGACCTTGCCATGTAACATAACATAGTCACTGATTCTGGACAGTAGGATGTGGGGATCTTTAGTGGGGGCATTATTGTGCTCACCACACAAAGATTTTTATCTGTAAGAAAGTATACCTCTAATTATGTCAAAAAAATTTCAAGCGCAGAAAAAAATGCACATCAACCAACATGGCTGCCACCTCATATCATTGTCATTCCTCTATAATTGTATATGAAATAATTATTGTATTATGAGGGCTCTATCTTTCTTTTGTATCCTTAGCATACATTCCACATTGTGGGTCCCATAATAAGGAACAATTGAAATGTTAAAAAATAGATAAATATTTGTATATCTAAAGCAACCCTTTGGATTAAGAATGAAATATAGGGCCTGCCCTGGTGGCGCAGTGGATTAAGCAATGCACTATGAAGCAAACCGCAACCACTGCAGCATGTGTTCAATCCCTGCCACTGGCCAGGAAGGTGACCCACATGGCACAGCAGACCTCTCCTGCCTTGCCAACTGCTCCCCTCAGCAGTGTGTTTCAGTCAAATCTGCCTGTTCTGTTCCCTGCTCTGTCTCTGGTGGATCCTCTCACCCCCTGCACTTCTGGCATGTACCCCAGTTCTTGTATGAATAAAAAAATAAATCTCTTAAAAAAAGAATGAAATATAACCCTCATCTTAGAACAGAATTAAAAGAAAAAGGAACCTCAGGAAGGAAAATCTCATGTACCTTGAGCACAAAGTTGTCTTCAGCTTGGAGCTTTAGATCCACTACTGCCTTCCTAACCAAAGCTTCAAAGTTTAGGTCTCTCCTTCTAGGGACATCCAGGGCTGGAAAGAGGTCTCCAATCAAGCCCATGAACACTGGCATGTCATCAGTCACAATCTTGGGAATGTTGAAATCTCGTAAGGAGCGCATCAGAACTTGGTCCTCGGGCCGATCAGGGTCTCCTCGCTTCAGGGATCCTGCCACAACTAGTACAGACTTGATGGCCCGCAGTCCCCAGTCATAGTGATCCTGTGAGAAGGCAGTGTGGGTTAGACCAGAATTACTGGGATATAGGACATCATATGCTTAGGCTATTGTCTGCAAAGTTACAGATATTCCATCAGTATTAGGCACTTTCATGGCCAAGACATAGGAAGGGATTAGTGGCATGGAAAATCATGATTATGGAATCCTAGTTCCTGGCATTAGTTATTTTTCTAGCTGTGATGACAACAAAGCAGACAGAGAACAAACAGGAATTGGGGGTCAGGGAGACTAAAATGAACCACTTCCGCTTCTGGCTACATCTTGTACATCCAGAGGTGGAAAGGCTACCAAGGAGAGAGTCATTTTTTTTCCTTAGTGATAATCAGGCTAGGCTAACATGCTTTGGAGGCATTCAAAGTATATGAGAAAAAGAGATTTAAAAAATTTCCTTAAAAATGTCATCAAAGGAAAAACCAATTGTTCACAAGTTCTGAGAACAGATTCCATGGAATAGTGAACCATACTGTTGACCCCAGATCTCAAAGCAACATGGTGGGGGAAGTGATGCTGTGTGTGGTTCAGAGCATAACACCTTAACTCAGACAGAACTAGGTTCAAATCCCATTTCTGTCTCTTACTTCTTAGCAGATCATTATTTGATTAAAGCTGTGATACATACTACAAAAGAACAATTTATTATGCCATGAAACAATGAACGTGGCGGTTATACCTGAAATTTACTGTCTTCCCAAGAACCTGTGGCTGCTGCATTCCTCCTGGTCTTGACTGTACTTCTTTCTCTTCTGTGCTTGACTGAGTTCTATGCCCTCAGGTTTTCCTTAATATTGTTTTATCAGGGAAATCTGATCCTTAGTCTACCTACAACCACCATGTCCTTCATCTTTACTGTACTGAACTCAAGGAGGACCATGTAGGTACTGCACAGCACAATAGGGTGAGGGCTGTGAACTGAAGCTATGGAAATAGGAAGGAGACAGAGCCCCACATAGTTTATGTGTAGAGTGACAAGGCTATTGCTCTTTATACTAAGACCAGTGTAGAGCATATTTATTTATTTATTTATTTATTTATTTAATAGTTAACAAGCATGCATTTAATTGCCAAAAACAAGTCTTTATCCCGGTCTATCATTTTACACATATGAGCTTTTCCAATCCTTTAATGCCACAAAATAGATCTTAAATGGCTTCCACAATGTATCAACTATCATTTTAACACAATAATTCACCTAATTGTCAATGCATCACACATTTATGAACTAAGAACAGCATGCAAAGGTGTAATTTAAGTCAACCATTCAGTACTTGTATCTGTGTTTCTTGATTTGAGGAATAAATTATTTTATTTTATTATTTTTTTATATTGCTACTACTTAAGGCTGACTAATTTTCTATGGGGGGGATTTTATTTTCTTCATTAGATTTATTTAATTGTATTTGATAACATTTGTAGTCCCCAGGGAGTTCCCACCACCATTTCACCAGTGGAAAGAACACAAATGCCCAAAAATAGAGGACTTGATCAAGAAGATGTGGTACATATACACAATGGAATACTATTCAGCAATCAAAAATGATAAACTAGGGCCATTTATAGAAACATGGATGGAGCTAGAAGGAATTATACTCAGTGAAACAAGTCAGAAGGCAAGAGAAAAATATTGGATGGCTTCAGTTTTAAGAGGAATGTGAAAGAACAACAACTACAACAAAAAATAAAAAAGAAGAAAACAAACAAAGAAAAAACAAGAGAAAGCTCAAGGAAATGAACACTTACACCAAAAACAAACAAACAAACTCAACAAGATCAAAAAGTTAAAGATAGACTAAAGGGAACATGGGGGGGGGGCAGAAAGAGGGGAAGAGGGGAGGGCAAAGACAGGGAGGAGGGCATAAAGAGCACAAAGGTCTGAGATGATGGAGCATATTTAAATGATCATTCAGCTGGTGGTTAAGAACAGATTTGAGGAAGTAGATTAGAAATAAGAAACAAGGGGCCTCCCTGGTGGCGCAGTGGATTAAGCAACGCACTATGAAGCAAACCGCAGCCACTGCAGCACGAGTTCGATCCCTGCTGCCGGCCAGAGAGGGG
>JAGFMF010011456.1:5712207-5747137 GCA_019455555.1 Galemys pyrenaicus
GCTCCCCGCTCTCTGTGGTGAATCCTCTCACCCCCCCCCACCTCTGGCCTGTACCCCAGTGCTTGTATGCATAAATAAATAAATCTTTAAAAAAAAAGAAATAAGAAACAAGCAGAGAGGCAGTTCTAATAGTTTAAGCAAGAGATATGGGTGTTTGGAACTGAAGTGGCAGCAGTGAGTATGGGAAGAAAATGAGATGCATTTGAGAAATATCCAGAGGGTAGAATGAACAATATTTCATTCATGATGGGTGCAGGGCTGAGGAAGAAGATAGTGTGAAGGATGACTTTCAGGGTTCCCGAATTAGCAAGTGTGTAAATGATGGTTCAGTGTACTGTAGTAAAAAATGGAGGAAAGGTAGGTTTGTAGAGGGGCTGGCAGGAACAACAGCTCTAGATGCTGAGCTGGAGGTATTTCTTAGTCACTTAGGTGGAACTGTGATATATAGTAGTGAATATATAGGTTTAGACATCAAAAGAGAGGTCTGGGATAGAGTTAAGAGAGTAAGTCACTGCACAGTTTCCCATGGGACATCAATGATCCATGAAGTATTGCTAAGTATTCTGTTAAGAGTCAGTCTGTGATCAAACCATCCTGAAAAATGCAATGTAAAAATGAACACAAATATCTATTGTAAAAGTGATCAGAGCTTTTCATGTTTATGTGTATAGTGACTCAGTAACTATGAGAAGACTAATATGTTCCTCTAGTGCCCGTTCAGAGGTAGAACAATCACATGATTGGTTGTCCAGGTTAACAAGGTAGCATACCTGTTTGGAGAGAAGCTCTTTGCATAACTGGTAAAGAGTGATGAATTTTCTGGCTAACACTCGGGCTTCAATGAATCCTTCAGCCACCAGCATGATTTCACAGATTAATTCAAAGTCTGGAACAACCATTGCACAAGGCCTGTGTATAGGGAGATAGAGGGCCAAGACTATTCCCCAACTACAAAGCAAAAGGGGAGCTTTTAAGACAAGAAACAGTGACTCAAATCACAAATAGTGGCATCTGTGAACACAAAAATGTAGACTTTAGCAATGATTTCATCTAAGATTTACTTAAAGGATAATTTAAAGTATTTTAGACTTAAAGATTTTAAAGATTTAAATTTAAAGATTCAAAGATTTCAATTTAAAAATTACTTAAGGATAAAAGAAGTGAATTCTCTTGTTCAAAGTGATGGGTGGTGAAGTGTCTTAGAAAGAGGGGCAGGATTGAAGCTACAGCTCAAGTCTTGTAACCTGAGTATGTGCCTTAAACAAGGCACAGATTTTTAGTAAAGCAAGTTATCTAGAATAAATTAGGGACAAAGTTTGAGAAAATGAGTCCTTCAGTGTCCGTAAGAAACTAATTCCTTATTCCAAGCACTTAGGGCTTATTCTGTACTTGCTTGCATACACATAAATATTTAATATCTAAAGCACATACTTATTAATCCCTCATTCTCACAAATGTCATATATTATAATATAGAAGTGGATTTTTGTCTCTATGTGAGGATCTATACACATTCTAAGAATATATATACACAGACCTACACATACATACACACATGCAATGATGTTTTTCCACTGTCTCTAGAAATACTTGATTTTTAAATTATTTTTATTAACTTATTAGTTAAGTAATAAACATCTAAGATTTCTATTTTTTTATTTCACTTTTTCTAACAGCTTTTCAAACAGATTTGATTTTCAAGTGCAGTTTTCCTTTAAATTATTTCACATTGCATTTAAATTCAAAGGAGCAATCAGACACTTAGATTCTCAAGTGTATTTTTCAATCTGAAGTAAGGTTAAATATGCTTCCATACAATGGAAAGCAATATGGCCATGAAAAACAATACCATCAGTATTTACACTTGTACACTGTAAAATTTGACATTTGTATTTGTTTAAAAGTATTTTTCTGTTTCCCCACCAAATTATCTTCTATGCTATTAAATTCAGGTGGAGGGAGGATGTGAGGAATGACTCTTTACATGGTGATATAACCCCCCTCTATTATTGTTTTGTAACTCAGACTTATTTAATAAAATCATTGTGTAAGAAGTAGAAAATAACAGTATTTTGTGGCACCCAGTTAGAATGCTATTCAAATTCCAACCATCTCTTAATCATGGGGACATGCCTGAATGAGGAGTTACTCCTCTCTAGTGATACAGAAACTTGCTACCACGAGGAAGGTTTAAAAGTGAGGGACTTCAGTACACAAGGAAGTACCCAGTGGCCTCTTAGGCCTCTATGTCCCCAAACAGAGCACTGGGTCTCTCTGTCCAGAGATGACACTAATAGCTTTGTCATAACTCCCACAGACTCTCTCTTAGGTAACAGTTTGTGGGTGGAAAATCAGAAGTCATGACGTATCTTTCAGTTTTCTCTTTATTGGGTTGATTTTTATTTTGTAAAAGAAATACTAGAAACCCTAGGCCTTATAAGAAAAGGCATTTGTGTTTTCTCATCACAATAATGAAGATTTTAAAAGACAACAACATCCACTGGTGGCAAAGGTAAAATAAAAGTGGTACTCTCAAGTATTGCTACTTGGAATGTAATTCAGCACAACTTTTTAAAAAAAGTAATTTGGTAATGTGTATCAAGAGTCTTAAAAAATGTTCCTCCTTGTGATTCCACTTCTGGGAATCTAGCCAAAGAAAGTAATCATGCATAAAGAAAAAAAATACTTACATATAAGTTGTATGTTATAGCATTATACATGAATTGATTTTAAATGTTACAGTCTTAATATTTGACTATGGAGTGCTAGTTAATTACATTGTGGCTCATGTACTTGATAGAATAAACTGCAGTCATGACACAAAATTTGTTATGTATATCTAACAGGAAAGTATTGATTTATGATTATGACAGATTATGAAATGAAAACACAAAATAATGTGAAACTGCATACAGAATGCAAACACAGATTGCAAATGTATGAGTTTAAGATGTACACAAAAAGAACAGAACACAAGCAAAAAAGCAAAATATAATTTTACTGGTGACGGTATTAACAGTGATTAAAAAAAATCTGTATGTTCCAAATTTCCTCTAATATATTTATACCAAACATTTTTAGTGGGAAAGAGAAAAGAAACTTCTCTTTGGGGGCTTCGAGGGGGACAAAGCTAATGCTCACCTGAAGAGAGCCTTGAGGTTTTCAGGTAGTTCTGTGCGGCCAGCATAGCCCGGGTTCATGGTGATGAAGATACCCACAGAAGGGTTCAAGCTAATCTCTTCCCCAAGGAAGTTGAACCGCTGCTTCTTATCTCGAATTGCATCTTGAATGCTTTTTACCTGGTAAGAAGTCAACAGAAAATGCCTCCATTGCATTTCAGTGTTGGGATAGTAGCTAAAGCAAGGAGCACCTGGTTACACACAAGAGAACCTGTTTTACTGAAGAATAGGCATGGTGACTGCACCCTAGACCCTTTACTAGTGCACATGGGGTGCATGTCAAAGGAAATCCAGTTGTCCATATCTCTATATATACACCAAGAGTTACACATCTACTAAGTGGTGGAATCTGGATTTGAAAACAGACAAATGGATTCTGAGGCCTGGGTTCTTGGCCTTTACATTATATGGAGTGAACACCAGTTCCTACCCTCTGAGTTTGTTCTAAGAATAAAGTTATACAGAAAATGCTTCATTGTAGCAGCTAACATGGAAATTGTCTATGTGACCATCATCATTGCAACTGTGGTCTCTTGTTTTAATCTCTTGCAGCTCCTCCCCAGATTATATCTCTAGAGCAAACTTCAAGGGCACAGGCAACCTTTTGCGATGATGCACCTGTGTATAGCGAAAAGAGCCACAATCACCATGGTAGGCTAGGGCTAGATCTCCAGGGCTATTAGTGCCTTCGGAAAGAGGTAGACTTTATTAAATTAGGTCTGGAGGCAGGGGGAATTTAAGTGGAAACTTGACCTGTTCAGATCTAAGATCTAGATCATTCATATCAGTGAAGGGAAACAGAAATGAATTTCACCTATTTTTTTCACACTTGGCGCTTTGGGAAAACATGAAAAATTATCAGCAACAGAAGGACAGAAGGAGGGAATTACAAAAGTTATGCACTTGTTCAATCTGGCCCCAGGATAGTTCTGAGTATTACCAGGCTCTCAGGGATCTGGAAAGCAAAACCTGATCTTTATGGTCAGGGTGCTTAGAAAAGTCAAGGGTCCTGTGAAAACTGGGCTGCAAGGAAGCGTGTGTGTGTGTGTGTGTATGTGTGTGTAAAGGGGGGAGGGGAGAGAGAGAGAGAGAGAGAGAGAGAGAGAGAGAGAGAGACAGAATATGAATAAGAATGGCAGAATGCTAGATTTGGACCATAAACAGAAAGAGACAGAGAAAAGAGGAAGAGATGGAAGAGAGGCAGCTGGAGCACTGACCCTTAAGCAAGGCTCTCTCCAATGCCTGCTAAGGCTCTGTTTCCCAGGACACATAATGGTCCTACAGTTGGGATTCAGTTCCTTTCCTAAAGTGAAACACTAATGACTGAATGCATTTTAGCTCTCAGCAGTTAGTTTGAAACTGAAACTTCTTTTCTATGTGCAGAATGTCAATGCCATTCTTGCGGAAGCCATCTCTAGCATCTGGCTGGCCAACCAACAGATCCAGCTCTGCTGCTTCTTATGGCACCAAGGAACCTGTTGCTATGCTCATCACTGCAAGTTCTGCAAATTCAAAAGGCTGTGTTTCTCCTTCAGCCCCAGTCCTCTCATCTGAAAATATACTAAGCATTCACCTTATTATGAAGTGGGAAAATAAGTTTCATTGCCATTTACAATTTGCTCTGAACCGTAGGGTCTAGGTGAAGGTAAGAGTCCAGGTCCCTTTCCACTGTTCACTCTGACTCAGCATTCCCTCCTACAACACTGAGGCCCACAAACCTCATGCTCAGGGAGAATTTACAATGCACTGTGGGATTGGTAACATCTGTGCTTTTGTGTAAAATTCTTAGGGGAGGGGCCTCAAGGGAGTGTGTTAATAGAGTTAACATTGGAGCATCAGAGCTAATAGCAGGCTCTGTTAGGACAGGAGACTGTCTGCCTGGCATCTCCTTCAATAAAAAAGTCACTGGAATATAATTGTGAGCAGGTCAGAATATAATTTTTCCCCGATAAAGTCCAGGCCTGGGAAAAGTTCAAAAATCCTTCAGGATGAAAGGGGCAGAAGTGCTGTGGGATCAAATGGATTGAAATGGTAGCCCAGGAGGAGGTGTACATGCAGGCAGGCACAGGATGATATCCACAGAACCAGGTACACTCCTTACTCACATGGGTCTGGTACTCCTCAAGAGATCCATCACTTTGGAAGGAAATAAAAACAAAGTAATAACTGACATTTATAGAGCATTTGAGATGTACCAGACCCAATTCTGAGTATTTTACATGATTTTTCTATTAAGTTCTCTCAACAGATGTATGAAATGGGTAGGTTTTACCACAATAAAAAGACAAAAGAAAAACAACAGACACCTCCAGTGTTATGTAAGATGTTAACATTAAGCAAGGCTAGTAGAGGGATATTTGGAAACTATGTTATTGCAACTTTTCTATAAGCCTAAAATTAGTTCAAACTAAAAAGTTAAAAGAAAGAAAAGCTTGCCAGATGCCTGGCAGTTGGTAAGTGGGACAACCAATTTAAAAGTAAGGCAATCTGGTGCCAAAATACATACATTTACTCAAACTGCCATCTACCACAAGGAACAATGTGCCAGCCACATACAGCGCCTCATCAGATATATAAAGATTTGGAGTCATTTGTTTTGCTCTGAAAATGATCATGTTTGATATAATTTAGAGACACAGGTTTTTATAAAATAAGAAAAGGTGCTTTTCCCACCCAGTCATAAAAACAAACAAAAATGGAAAGCCGTGTAGAAACCAGAGGGTGATTTGCACCCACCCTCCCTCAGGGGATACTTGGTAATATATGGAGACAACTCCAGGGGAAACTACTGCTAACATTTTGTGGGTAGAGACCAGGGATGTTGCTAAACATCTTATAAGGCATAGGACAGATTTTTGCGATGAAGGATTATCAGGCCCAATATATTAGTGTTGAAGAAAACTTGGACCAAGCAGTTTACCAATGAGGAAACTGAGGCCAAAGCAGATATGTTACTCATCCACCATTCCACAGCAGCTTGTATCCCTGGGTCCCACCAAATTCCCATACAAATTCTTAGCCTCTCTCTAGAGAAATTCTGAGGAATGTGTCTGACAAGAGGGGGTATAAACAGTCCTCTAGATAATTCTGATGTAGGTTAAAGATCTAGAACCACTGCAGTCCAGTCAATTGTTGAATTTGTAGTCATACCTGCTTCTGCCCATGTCTCCCCATTCATTGCTGCAGACCAAGCCCCAACACCCCTCAATGAGCCTGAGTCCTCCACTCCCTTCTGCACACTTGGCATGGAGAGGACTTGTTACTGCTACCCTGGATCAGCTTGGATTCATCTTGTGCCTCTTAATATAAACCTAAACTCCACACTCCTCCAGGATGTTTTTCCTATTTGACATTTTCCCTCTCAGCAATGATTCTCAAAGTTTACTGAATGTGAGAGTCATGTAGTAAGTGTAATTTTTTTCCATAAAAAAACTATTTTTTCTCTTACACTAGATGTCCAGGTCCTGACACAGACCAATGAAATCAGAATCTTGGGGTGGGAGGCAAGGAGGGTCATTATCTCTCCATTTGTGCATTACTGTTTTCCAGAATTGCCCAGGCAATTCTAATGTGCATCCAGGGTTGAGATTACTGTGCCAAAGCAGCATGTCTCCAACTTTATTGTGCGTGTGTATCACTAGGGACTGCGTGAGAATGCAGAGCATGCTTTAGCAGGTCTGCAGTGGTCTGAGAGCACTTCTAAAACATTCCCAGTGACTGCTGATGTAGTTGGTCAACAACCTAAGTAGCACAGGGCTTAGCACCCCTGACTATCCACTCTCAGGACACTGGTGCTCCTTTCATCTTTGATCAAGTGTCCTTGGCACTGTCCTGCACTGCCTCATGCCAATTTCAATGCCTCCAACCAAACGGTTTTCCTTTCCAGCCTCTATGGCCTTCAATTGCACCTCTCTAGTGAAACTTATTTTCTGCCTTAGATTTTAGATACACGTATAGGTTTAACTTCTTGACAGTGCAAGCCAGCCCTGATTTCAAATGATAAACCCTGTTATCTGCACAAACCATGAATCCTTGTCTGGCCAGGGATTTGATGTTTCTATTTTAAGAATGATATCTTTTCTTTCAAAGACCGGGAGTTGGTGACACAAAGGATTCTGGCCCTCCATCTTTCCACCCAGCTCTGGCCTCACATCAGACATAGTCACAAAGCAGTAAAGTCATACTATTTCCCTGTAGGTAACATATTTTAAGGAGGTCATCAGATAGCTCTGTATTAAGTGAATTCTTCACATCCCTCTATCTTGCCCCCTTTCATTCTAGAAAGAGATATGCTGTGGTCATTCAAGAGAATGACCATCATTTGTCCCTAGTGCCAGCTGTCATTTAAGCTCTGCCAAGCTCACTTCCTGCTTCACTCTTCTGACTTCAGGAAGTACAATGCTTTCCACATATTTTTATTTTCCTGTGGTTTTTACCTGAGATTTCAAGTTCCTTAAGTTACATGGGAAGCTCCCTTGACTCTGAGATTCCAGCATTTGTTCAGTTCCTGGAGTACTTGAAACATTGCTATGGTGGACTTGCTCCCAAGTCTTTGCTAACTGCTACTTCTAGCTGTTCTCTTACCCTTTGTGGCACTGCTTACCCTCAGTGCCTCTGCTTAAGGAAGGGAGGGAAGTAGCAGGGACACCTGGCCAGAGATCATGGAGGGGGACAAGGGGCATGAGGTACAGTATGGTGGAGTGTGCCCTGGTGGCATACATCACTGGGATCAGATAGCAAGTCTAGTGAGAAGACTGCAGCAGCAATTGAAAAATTCTGGGGGAAAAAAGAGCACACATATCTTAAACATTTTAAAAATAGAATAGTAATTGCTTTTGGAATTGCCACACTTTTTCCAATTGGATAAGCAATTTTGCTTGACCAGTCTGACAGAGACATGAAAATTTCCCCCTACAAGGATACTGAAGCATTTTCACCTTTGTAGAAGTTACTGGGAAAAGCACAGACGGGCAAGGATGGGAGAAGAGGAAAGGCAGAGGAAGAGAGGGGAGGGTGAGGGAGAACTGTCACAGCTGGTGCAGCTTCTGAACCAATATGCCAGGCTGGATTACCATGTGAATAATTAAACCCAATTTTCTCCTTGGATGGGTACATGATTTAAAATGGTACCAGCTCAGATTTTAACCAAGCTGTTGTCAGACCACTTGCTTGAGAATATCTCTTGTGGGTATGTTTCTAGACTGGTATGTGAAAACATAAAAGAATTTCAGGTTGAACTTGTTGAATATGGAAGCAAAAGGGATCTTGAAGAAGCCACAACTAACTTCATGCTATAGCTAGTAAGTGATAGAGTCAAAACTGAACACTGGAATCTGGCTTCAGAGCTTACACACATAACAATTTTCCTATTTCTTTCCCTAACTAGCCCCACTCAGGTAATAGTGATAGTAAACCTCATCACCACCACTACCATCATCATGGTAACCATCACCACCATCTATATCTCCATCATAACTACCGTCACTGACCTGGAAACAACCTAAATGCCCAAAAACAGATGAGTGGATTGGGAAGCTGTGGAACATATACATGATAGCAATAAAAAAAGAAAAACTAGATGCATTCATAGGAACATGGATGGATCTGGAGGGGATTATACTCAGCAAAGTAAGTCAGAAGGCAAAAGAAAAATACCAGATGGTTCCTCCCTTAGGAGGAATATAAGGGAACCAAAGGAGGATCAAGGAAAGGAATAAGAACAATAATAATAATAATAATAACAAGAAAGAAACAAAAACCAAAAATGAAAAGACAAGGACAAATTGGGGACACTTGGTGGGGAGGGTGGAGAGTGAGGGTTGAGGGCAGAGGGGATCACGGGGGACAGAGGTGATGGTGTACTGGTGATATGGTGATGGGGAATACATGGGGATTACAATTGATGTCAAATATATATAAATTAAAGGGAAAAATATAAAAAAATAACTACCGTCACCACCACCATCATCACTGACACATTTATTAGCATTACCACCAACACCATCATTGGTAGTGTCGTAAGAATCTATTTGTGTAAAATCCCAGTTGCATGTGGAACTTGCTTACATAATCTCTGGAGTCCAAAATGTGCCCTCTGCTTATGGTGGTCTGGATCTCACTGTCTGTATTTCCTTTGAGTTTCTTGAGAGGTACTACTAATCACAGATGTAACTACTCATAATGTGAGACTCCTGGATTTAAGTTAGGGCAGTCACAGTAGTTGAAGCTGGACAATAACAACTCTGAAATCTGTGACTTGCAGTCAGAACAGAGAGTATAGGAAATCACAAAAGCAAAGATGAGATATGTGAAAATAAAGGTGTTGATAGAAAGAAAGGATAGTGAGCAAGGAAATAAAAACATGGAGGAGACATTAGCCATTAGGTATATAAGGAAGGAGTAAGGAGAAAAGTTCCAGGTATAGAGTATAAAGTGGGTCATCACTCTCGATAGCCAAGCTGGAAAAAAGCCCCCAGATTTTCAGAATCATTCTATCCTAGAACTAGTACTCTGAGAAAGGTTTATTTTACTTATTTACTCTTCATCTCATACTCCAAATTCAAGCAGACGTTACAAGGACATCATTCCTGCTTCCAGGAGTGAATGTAGTCAGTTAGCATGTTTTGTTTATCTGACTCAGGCTGCCTTATTATTTTTTTGTAATAGCTTGCATAAGCTGCCAACTTCCAGAAATGTAGGGGTTTTAAAATAAAATCTGGACTTTCAGCTTTTTCTTAAGTTTAAAGGATCTGGTAATACCAACTTCACATTCTTGCAAGGCAGAGGTGTGCTGGCAAGATGTCTAATAACCAGTTCTCCAGGAAAACAAACATATTGCTGATTTGTGGAATTGGCAATTTGATGGTGGAAATACTTGCACTGTAGCTGATTTCAAGCTTCCAGTGTGTCAGCACTGAAATGCACACAGTCAACTCTTGTGAACCAAGCTAGCCAAGAGTATTTGTTCCAACGAAGTGTGCAGACTATCTTTTGACTTCCTGCCTTTATTAACTCCTACTAGCCAGATAAGACTAGGGAAAATAAAGGCCCTATGTCAATCCTGGAACAAGAGGAGAATCTACACTTTGGAAAATTTGGGGAGCTTTACCAAGAAACAGTCTGGACCAGAGTTAGAGAGTAGGAGCACCAACTGGCCATCAAATGTGAAAGATGGAGTCTGACCATTTTGAGGGGTGAGGGGAGTGAAGGGACCCTGTGGAGTCTCCTGACCATATCTGGACCCCAGTGGCAGCTGGAGGTGAGAGTTAGCTGATGGTGTAAGTACCAGTGTTCAGCCAGACGGATGTGGCAGCACCTGCCCATAGCTCCAAGTGCAGTCAACCTGTGACAGGGACAGTGTCCCTGGATAAGGGGTGACAGCATGTGCAGAGTACATGGATGGAGGCTGACTCCCTCCAGGGAAGAAAGAGAGGATGCTGCCCCAGCTGGTGCCCCTCACTATGCAAAAACCTTATATTTGCTGTTCCCCCACCTCTCCTCCCTCTGTTGCCCTTTCCCTTGACCCTGAACACTTGCCTAAGAAAAATGTCAGTTAAAGCTGAACTTTTTCCTTTGCTTGGACATGAAAGAATAAAACAGAATGTCCATAGGGACCAAAAAGTCCCTCATAGCTCTAATTTTTTTTCTGTAGCAGATACATATTGCTTTGGAAATAAAAAGCAAGTGGTAAGAGAAAATTAAACCATTTTTGTTGCATTGTGTGTGGCCACAAAATAGGAGCAGCAGTCATGGCACTGTCCCAAGCACCTTGTCACAAATTATCATTACATGTACCCTGATATTGCTTTGTCTTAATGAGGCAAATAGGGGGTTAGGGTGGGGGGTGGATACTCTGAAACTATGAGCTACCACTGGCAGAAAGTGGGGAAACTCAGCTTCAGGTAGCAGCAACTGAACTAGTTGGCAAAGGATGTGCCAGTGAGGGGCCTGTGGAGGAGGATGGTGATTTCCTGATTATCCTTCACAGCTCCAATGAGGACCCACTGGTTCTCCTACTGCCAGCCCCTCCCTAAAACTGTACCAAGTAGGGAGAGAGCACCAGAGGAGAAAAGTAACTTTTCCTAAGGTACAGTGTTAGCAAATGCAAGGTTAGAATTGGAACCAAGCACCCCATCTTTCCCCCAGGTGAATGTCTGGACATAGATCTGATGTTTAGAGAATAAAACACTAGAGGATAAAATAAGATTGGAGAGGCAGTTTCAAACCAAACAGCAGAGAGACTTAAATGCCATGATATATATTATGCCCTTTGCATTTGGAAAGAAGGCATCCCTGTGGAGTCCCACAGCCAGCAAATGGACCTGCAATGGCAGGAATCTTTAGGATATCCATTTCTTCATTCAGACCCCATTTTAGAGGGCAGAGGATGGGGCCTGGGGGTGGGAAGGGGCAAGGGGACAGGAAAGTGGATAAGGACAGGTAGACTTGCACAGTGCTTAGCGTGGAGATCACGAAGCTCCCACTGACTCTGGTCCCCATACCTGCACTGCCACCACTGAGAGGACCTCCACGGAGATGCGATTAAACTCATCAAAACAGCCCCAGGCTCCAGTCTGTGCAAGGCCCTTGTATATGTTGCCACAAGACTGCAACAAAAAAGTACAAAGATTAAATTACTAAGAGTGCCAGGAAAATCCAACCACTGCTTATCAATACGTGTTTAAATCATTTTCATTCTCTTTATGGTAGATACGTCTAGTCCCTTGAAGACCAATGGTTACAAACTTGTATTAAAATTTCAAGAACAATTAAATTTTTGATGGCTATGGGTGCCAACATAAGTCATGGGATCAAACAGAACCTTTTCAAGACACTTGGACCAAAATCCCTTTAAAATGTCATCAGGCTTGCATTACTGTTGATTCTGTAGCTTTCAAAATCCCAGGAAATGAATAAAAGATTATTTTTCTTGCACCATACGGACAAAAAGCCTTCCACTCAGATTTCAGCATGTGCTGATGGAAAAGTTTATGTCTGTATTTTCAAATTCGTGCCAGAATACCCAGGTTTCTCAGAGTGAATGGGAACTGGAGATGGAATTGGGAGGTGATCACATCTATAGAATTTAACTATGGGTAAATCTTTACAGAGAAGAACAAGAAAAAAATTTCAAAGTGATTATCTGCCCTAAAAATAAAAACCATTCTGGGAATTTAATTGGAAATAGTAAACCACTGAGCAATAGAGAGGAGAGGTTAGTGGGAGATACTCTTAAAGCCATTGGCAAGGGGACATCATTAAAATGCCAGGAAATAGTAGAAAAAAATACATTTATTTACTTGGTGAGTAGTTTTAGATGCTCACCTCTGTACTTAGCTCATGTCTAGGCACAGAGAGCTCAGTCCTTCGAGAACCTCCAGTTAAGATGTGGAGATTAAGTAAAGAGGTAAATTTCAAACAGTATTACAGCAGCACTTTCCAAAGTGTATTTCATGGAATACCAAATCTGGGAGATGTTCCTGGAGGAGAGGGCTTTTTGGTCAAGTCAATTTAGGAAATACTACATTCTATGTACATCTACAGTGTATATTAACATTTTAAGTACCCTGAGAAGGACTGAAAAAAAATTAGTTTAACTGCTATTGGACTAGAAAGAACTGTAAGAATAGGTGGGAGGCCTGGAAATGAGAGGTGTGATGAAGCCAAAATCGGCACTGGGGACTGAGTGCAATTAAGGAAGGAAGGACATGAAGAAGTAAGGTTGTCTTAAGATTTCCACCATGGACCATGGGGAAAAATGATAGCGTTAGTACTGATGACATGATGAGTCAGGCTACCAGGAAGACAGTCAGTTGGAACTACCTTCAAAGAGTGTTAACAATATATGAGATAAAGGCATCCAAATGAGACCTCTGCTGCTCAGTTAAAGAGAGGACTGGAACTTCAGTAAAACTGGAAGATTGATTTGGGGGATCTTCAATAAGAACATAAAGCCTGAAATTATAAAAAAAAAGATCAGGAAATAAGATTGAGAAGATAAAATCAGAGTTAAGGGTTTTGTGGTAGTAGAATGTTTCAGAAGCCAAGGGAGAAGAAGAGTGTTCAAGAAAGACTGGTTATCCTATAGTGTTGATGCTAGACAAAGGAAAAAAAAATTCCAGATTTTTCAGGTTCAAAACCATTTGATGTCTTAGCAATATCTGCTCCAAATTGAGGTCAAAGGGTAAAATACTGTTGCTATAAGTAATATCTTAGCACTAAAACTGCAACCATTTCCAGAGAAAGTGGTTTAGTTTTATGGGTTTTCCAACCGGCACTAATAGAGTAAAGCAATAACTTTTTCTCCTTTTCCCCAAGTCTTCACAATCTTCTTCCATGTATGGCATTTCTGGATGACTCCTTACAGAATGCTTGAGGCAAAGGGGATTGTGAGCATTCTTGCCCACAGCCCAAATGATCCTCTTTATTTTAAAAAAATTTATTTATTTGGTTAGTCTTAATTGAGGTACTTTTTAGATACCCCCATCAGGTATTACCACCATAGTGTATCCAACCCTAAATCACCCATAGATCATTGTGCTTCCTTCCCTCTTTCTTCTTACTCCTGCCCCACCCCCTCTGTCTCTTGGTGCTTCAGTTCTATGGTTGGCTATCAATGGTTAGAGTTTAAGCTTGTCTTTATCTGATTCTTAGTTTAGTTAATATTCCATATGTTAGTGACACCACCCATTTTCTCCTTCTGACTTATTTCACTTAGTATTATTCCTTCCAGCTCTTTCTGTGTTGCCACAGAAGGCATGAGTTTATCTTTTTTGATCATTGAATAATATTCTTTTGTGTACACAGATCAGATCTTCTTGCTCCATTAATCTGCACTGGGCACTTGGGTTGTTTCCATAATTTAACTATAATAAATAATATTGCAATAAACATGGGAGTACAAATTTCCTTTTGAATTAGTATTTTTGAACTTTTTCGGCAGATACTTAGTAGTAAAATTGCTGGGTTGAATGGCAGATCAATTTTTAACATTTTGAAAGAGAGCTACAAGACATTGTTGAAAGAGAAAGAAGATACGAAGAAGTGGAAAAATATTCTCTCATCATAGAGTAGAAGAATCAACACTGGCAAAATGGTCATCCTACCCAAAACTCCTTTCTCCTTGTTTTACCACCTCTGACTCCCCATGTTGCATGATATTATCTAAATATTTTTAGTATTTTATTTTAGTATTTTATTTTCTACTACTTTATCCTCTGATGCCTCACCCTCTTAATTTCAGTTACCGTAGTGTTCTCACCCCAAATTTTCTCTCCTTCCAGTCTCTTCATCACCATTCATCTGGCTGTCCAAATTCCTTAAATACCATTTGTTTTTATTATGCTCCTAGCTCTGTTCTGAAGCCTGAAGGGTCATGCTGTAGCCCACCCCTTCAAGATCAAAATGTCTAAATTGCTTCATGTCCCTCTTCTTTCCATTCAACCACATCTCATATCTTCTCCTGCTTCCCAACCCACTCAAATGTATTAAACCATAGTTCTAATTTCTTCATTCTCTGGAAACAATGAAACAGAAAGTGTTGCTGTGAATATCATGAATGATACATCAAAATTCCACCTGGTGAAGTGCACAGAAGCTCTTTCTGACCCTAAATACATTTCTCTTCTTGCCACTGCCAAGCCCTATGAGGCAAGCTCAGGAGAGAAGTCAGAACCAGGGCAGAAAGAACGTGAACTGCACACAGAACCTGGTAATTTCTTTAAAGCTGACATTTTATTGGGTTAGGCTATGTTAAAATGTCACATACCCTGTTTGGCATTTACCCAAACCTTAAACAGCCTTGGGTCTCACTCACTCCCTTCACGATGTCATTTCTGATCAGTGTACTCTATAGCCTTTTCCTTATGCTAGAATATTCCAGAACTTAGAGTTTGTAAACAGACATTAACACTCAGGGTAATATTCTATTTCCCTGTCTCCCCTATACTCTCTCTCTCTCTCTCTCTCTCTCTCTCTCTCTCTCTGTCATCTAGCTATCTCTGTCTATTTTTGTATTCTCCCATGATACTCAACATAAGCTGAACAATGGTGATTACTCACTAAATTAACTTGATTGTTCTAGTGCATTTTGTGATAAAAATAATTCTGAATAGCTGAACAACAGAGATTGGAATCAGCTTGGTGAGGCTGTTTGGTGACAAAGACGCCTGGGCTCTAGGAAGGGAGTTCATTGTTCTTTTCGTGCATTTCTCTAGGTTCTAACAATTGATATGACTCTTATCTGTGTCTAGTCTAGACTCTCATGATAGAAGTTTTGCTCAAAGTTCAAACAAAGGATACATGCCTCCTCCTACCCTCTGGATAACATGACCTTAAGGACCCCTGAATTAAGTTAAGTTCGGCCAAATAACTTCTTCCTGTTTGTTTTATTAGGCATAACTTTGAAGAAACAAACCCAATTGATGTTCTTTAATCAATATTCCCGGATTTCTATATCTCAGTGAGTCTGTGCTCTAGAATGTTGCCCTTGGGATAATCTACTTATTTCAGCAACGCTGTTTCTGTTCAACTATAAAAAAATCTAGAAACTTAAGATAAATCTTAAATAAGATAAATCTTATTTATTACTTTAAAGGGAAAAAAAATCTTTCTTCCAGGCTGACTTAAAGAGAAATGTTATCTTAATGTATTTATCAATAAAAGCAACCATGTTCAATTTTAGTGTGTTAGCCTATGGAGAGGACATCTATTTTGGGCCTGCAGTTTCATCTTGCTGGCTTGCTATGAGAAAGCTTAGGTGCTTATCAGCATTCTGCAATTCTTTGCACAGCTAAGTTATATATGTAAGAGAAATTATTAAAGTTATAGGAGATGAATCTCACTTAAAGAGATCTATATCTAGTAACTGCTCCTGCTACCTTAGAGTCTCAATGTTATTTTTAATTTAAATTTATTTTACAGTTGATGTATCACATGATACACACACATTTAGTCTATTTAATGAAATTATTTCTTTTTTCCCCCATTCTAAATGTACTTGCATGCCATCCAGTATTCAAAAGGGACTTAAGGCACTTTACAAACATGCACAGTGAAACAAAGCAAAAACAAGATGATCTGTTATTATACACACTTTTAAAAAAAGAATCTATATGAGGTGTAGTTGTGAGCAAGATGTTGACTATCAAAGAAGTGACCCAGGGGGTCTTGTGTTTCTCTTGCTCTTCTTTAAACATAGAACCTGGAACATTTTAAAATGTAAAAATGATGAGTACCTGAAAGAAAAACATTAGTCTTGCTTTTTTGTGTTGTGGGTATCTTTTGCTAAGAGTAGGAATTAATTTTAGTCAGTTTTTACAGGATCACACCTGCCTTTGTAGAATATTTTGCTCTTGTGGATTTTCTAAGAAATGTTCCTTTTTACAGAAAAGTGCGACTTTTAATAGTCACTTAGGAGCTTTTCAGTGGTTCTAAACTAAATAGTGATTTCAGGTATTTGGATATATGTTCAGCTTCTTCATTTTACAGATGAGGAAAGGGAGAACCCCAAGGTTGAAGGTACCCATCTGTTGTCAGAGAGATCAGTGGAAGCAGATTCTATAGGCTGAGCTTCACAGAGAAGTCAACAAGATCTAGGGGTCATGGTTCTGAGGTCACAAACAGAAGAGGAACAAACAGACCTAGACCTCTTTGTCTAGGTCTCCAGGCTGGACCAGCAAAGTGTGGATAAACCTGGTCTCTGGTTCAGACTGCTGCCCAGTTTCTGGTCCCTCCCAAAGTTGGGCCTGTACCTTGTAGTCCATCTGCTCCGAGCAGTTGAACACGTAGACCATGATGCCCAAAGCTCGCCCCAGGTCCTTGGTGGTCTCTGTCTTGCCTGTGCCTGCAGGTCCTGCTGGAGCCCCACTCATGGTCAGGTGCAGAGACTGGGTCAGGGTGATGTAGCACCTGCCAAACACAGGAGGACAAAGATAATTCTTAATGCCATAGGTAGCTAGCAAATGGCTCTGACCCTGCTAGGTTTTATTGAGATGGTGCTGAGGTCAAAGGTAATTGCAGAACTGCCCAATCCTGTCTATTCTCTGTTGGGTCATGGGGAGAATTTTCCAAAGTACCATCTGATGATGATGCACCCATGCTGTAGAGGATCCTTTCACTTCTTCCCCACCTGCTTATCTGACCTTGTTTCTCAGTGCTGTCCTCCCCTCGTTCCTCATTGAAACATCCATTTATGTAGATCTATTTTCACTTGCCCAATTCCATGTTCTGAATGTCTATGTCCCCCCACCCCCAAATTCTTATATTGAAATCCTTACCTCTAAGGTGATGACATTAGGAGGTGGGGCCTTTGGGAAATGCTTAGGTCATGAGGACAGAGCCCTTATAAATGGAATTAGTGTTTTATTAAAGAGGTTCCAGAAGCATTTGGCCTTCCTTTTTTTTTTAAGATTTATTTATTTATACATACAAGAGCTGGGGTACAGGCCAGAGTCCAGGACGATGAGAGGATTCACCAGAGACACAGAGGGGAGCAGAACAGGCAGACTGACTGAAACACACTGCTGAGGGGAGCAGCAGGCAAGACAGGAGTGGTCTGCTATGTCATGTGGGTCCCCTCCCTGGCTGGCAGCAGGGATCAAACTCATGCTGCAGCGGCTGCGGTGGCTGCGGTTTGCTTCATAGTGCATTGCTTAACCCACTGCACCACCAGGGAGGCCCGCATTTGGCCTTTCTATCATGTCAGGATACAATAAGAAGGTACCAGCTATGAACTAGAAAAAGGATCCTCACAAAAACAGGTTGTGCTGGAGTCTTAATATTGGACATCCCAAATTCTAGTGAGAAGTAAATGCCTGTTGCTTATAAGCCACACTGTATGTGGCATTTTATTGGAGCAGACTGAAGAGACTAAAGTCCCCAGACACATTAGAACTGTGTTTGCCCCTCTCTTTCCCACCCTTTAGCCCCCAACCCTTAAATTCTCCTGGATGATGATACTTTTCAATCATTGCTTAACCGATGGTTACTATCCCCTTGATGCCCATATTTAACATTACTCCACTCACTAAGTATTTCAGCCTTCCTCAACACTGAGTGAGTGAAAAGATGTCCCTCTGCTGAGCTACTCCATCATATGCCGCTGTAACATTCCAAGATATACACCTTTCATGTACATCTTAATAAGATAGTTGAAGATAAAGCTAAATCTTATTCATTGTTCCATCTCCAGAACCTAGCATAGCTCCAGGCCCCTAACAATTATTTATGAAAAAGTCAAAATGGATCATTCAATCTGTTTAGTCCTCTCTCTTGTGGCTATTTTTGTTGATAATAAACTCAGCTTTAAGATTTTTTTCTGGTATTTTTAAAAAAGTACTTATATTTCCATTTAGTTTTAATTTGAACTGTGCCTTTGGGGACATTCTTAATGAAGTTCAACCTCATGGGTCACTAGGGAAATTCAAATTAAATCCATAATAAGATAACACCGAACACCCACTGGGATGACTATAATAAAAAAGACAGACAATAACAAGTGTTGGTGAGAATGTGGAAAATAGGAAACCTAGTACATTGCTGGTGGAAATGTAAAATGGTACAGCTACTTTGGAATATAGTTGACAATTTCTTAAAAAGTAAAGCTCATCAAAAATTCAGCAACTCCCCTGTTAAGAATTTACTCAAGGGAAATAAGAACACTATTCACACAAAGATGTATGTAGAAATGTTCGAAGTAGCCATATTCATAACATTCAGAAACTGGAAACAACCTAAATATCTATCAGCAGTGCCTGGGTAACAAAATGGGATATTGCCATGCAATGGAATACCAGCAGCAGAATAAGGGAATAAAGCACTGATTAATGGTAAAACATTATGTTAAGTGAAAAGATGTTCAATATAAAGATTACACACTATATCATTTGATTTATGGAACATTCAGAAAACATGGACAAAGAACAGGCCAGTGACACTTGGGAGAGAAGTAGAGAGTAGGGATTAATTACAGATAGGGTGATGACAATGTTCTAAAATTGAATTGTGGTGATGGTTATAGAACTTTATGACTTTACTAATAATAATTGAATTGTAAACTTATAGTGGACAAACTTTAAGTCATATAACTATATGTCAGTAAATTTGTTTAAATGTGCTATTTGCATAACTTTTTAATACCTAGCAAATCAATACACAGGCTCTCAATATGTAGGGAGATAACAGGGGCTATCAGAGGGGGCCTCTGAAATGAATTCTTTTTTTTTTTCCCCTGAATATGATGTCTAGAGATGACCAGAGACAGAATTAATGTCTTTCATGCCATATGGGTCTCAGCTGGCCCTCCTAAGTCCAGAACCAGAAATGCCAAAATATATTTTTCCATAATAATAGAACTCTAGAGTTGAAAGGGATTTCCGAGATCAAGTAATACAATCCCTTTATTTTATCAATGGATAGACTTAAGTTTGGAAGGAAAGGAGTTGGCTATCTAGGAGCTCAGGCCATGAGGAAAATGAGAGGAGAGGGGAGGGGAGAGGCAGTATTTCCCTCTTCTGTCTGAGGCATTGCCATTATGCTTGGACCACAGAGCCAGCAGGTAGTCCTAGTTCTTAGAAACACACTCTCCTGCTCTATAATTGTGTCTTTAAATATCTAAGTCAGTTGCTTCAATCTGTTTCTGTTTCCTTTCAGGGAGGTAGATCATACAATAGTGGTTTAAAAAAGGACTCTAGTAAAAGGAGAAAGATTTATGCCATCTGAAGAGAAACCGGAGGAATATGAAAGAACAACAGCAACAACAAAGAATAAGCTCAAGGAGTTGGGCAATTATAACCAAAAGCAAACAAAAACTCAACAAGACCAAAAAGCCAAGATAAACCAAAGAGACAATGGGGGGAGGGGAAGGAGGGGAGGGCAAAAACGGGGATGAGGGCAGAAAGTGCACAAGGGACTGAGGTGATGGTGCACGCAAGGGTGGAATGGTGGTGGGTACTCCCTGGGGAATACAAATGATGTCAAATATAATTAATAATAATAAAAAAAAGGACTCTAGTCAAACAGACTGAGTTGGCTAACTATGAAATATCTGTGAGACTTGACCAAATAAATTCTCTGTGCCTTAAAATTTGTGTTATTAATTTATGTCACATATTTTTTTTTCAGTACAATGGAATATAGATAAATTTGTTGCTTCAAAAATAATAGCAACTATAAAAGTGGTAAGGATCCTTCAGGAAGAGCTCTTGACTAACAAGTAACCCCACATGGGTGTGAATTAATTTCATCTGGTAGCTTATTGAGACCACAGAAACTTTAGTGTTAGAAGAGATCTCAGAGGTTTAGCTGTTTAACTAGACCAGACTTTCTCCCATTAAATCCTTCAAATATGATCAGGCAGCCTTTCTTCCAGCAGAGCATGATTTATTATTTTTCAAAGCAGCCTCTCCACAGTGGGCCAGTTCTCATTGTTTGAAAGGTATTCTTGAAGCCAGCTGAAGTGACTCTTGTTTCTTTGAGCAAATGACTTCTACAGGCTTTGTTTTTATCTGCCTAATTAGGCTCTTGTGAGATGAGATGAGACAAAAGATATGAAAATGCCTTGAAAAGCTGATTTACTTTCAAGACATTATTTTTTAAGGTGATAAGTATGTGAAATGTAGCTTTTCTTTTTTTTTGATATAGTTATTCAAATGGCAAATAGAGAAAATATGAAAGATGCTATTTCTAAATTTCAGCTATAAATAATCTGTGGCTATCCCAGAAATATGTAGAGTTGGTGAAATCATAGTTGTTTGTATTTGATTTCTATTTTTATGTAAAATATTATCACAAACTCAATGGCTTAAAACAACACTGTTTTAAGCATTGTGTAGGTCAGAAGTTCACATGAACTCTCTAATTATGGTATCACAGGTCAAAATCAAACTGGATTGGACCCTATCTGGACACTCTGGGGTAGCACCTGCTTCTGAGCTCATTTGGCTTCTTGGCCAAAACAACATCCTACCATTGTAGCACTGAGGTACTCACTGGTTGCTGTTGGCCAGGAGAACTCACAAATCCTAGAGGCCACCCTACTATCTTTGCACATGGTTTCCTCCATCTTCTAAACTGGTCAGCAATGGCATGTTAAATTCTTCTCATGTTTCAAATCTTTCTTTCCTTTCTGCCCTCAGTCAGGAGAAAGCACTACTTTTAGGGACTCATTATGGGTTAATATTGGGCCCACCTGAATAATTTCCATTTTGCCCATGAAGTAAAACATAAGCTTGGAACAATACTATTATCATTACAATTTTCACTCATCCTGAAAGGGGAGGAGATTCATCAGTGCAAGAGGTCACTAGGGTCATTCTTAGAATTCTACTGATCACATGATTTAAGACTCGTAAATGAGGAATTAACAGAAATGTAGTAACATCTACGTGAAGGGATGCCTCTTGTGGCATACTCAGGACCCAATATCTGTATTGAAAACTTGAATTAAAAAATAATTGATTAGATAGGAGATAGACCAACATTATAAATAATTTAAAAAATTGAAAATGAGGTAGACCTCATAAAGCAACATTTGAGATTAACAAATGCAAAGTAATCATCCGAGAACTTGCACATATACTAAATGAGGGACATGTGGTTAGCTGTAGTTCATAGGAAAAGACCCAGGGCTTTTAATAGTTTCCAAAGACAACATGAGAAAGAATATTAATAGAAGAATGCCCTCAGCACGAACCTTAAACAAATCTGTTCCTTTTACAACACTTTATTATTCAAATTTTGAAAATTGCCCTCAACATAAATGCTCTGATTCTAGATCTAATTCTTATGTCATTATAGACACTTCATTGTCTTGTTGCTCTTTCTCTTAGCCTATGGTATTTTGTAAATGTCTTTCTCAAAATGTGACAGAGAAAAACTGAGAGCAATGACTTATATATGATCCTCAGCAAAAATAGCAACACACCCAGGAACTCAACTTAGATATTATTATGCTTCATAGTATGTGTATGTCTTAAATATCATCAGACTTCATACAAGTGCCTGAAAAATGCAAAACAATCAACAGTAAAATTTAAAAAAAAATTAACAGGGAAGTAAATAGGCAGAATAAGGATAAACTACAAAACTCAACTTTATCCTCTATACAAATGAATAGAAAGGTATAATTAAGCAAAGACTTGTTAGCATGAAGTCCACAAAAGAAAAAATTGATCATTTGGATATCATCAAAATTAAAAAATTTTGCACTTCAAAAGATAATGAATAAAAAGTGAAAAGATAAACAAACTAAGAGAAAATATTTTAAACACATAAACAACTTAATCCACAGTAAATGGAGAATTCTTATGATTCAATAAAAAGATAAACAGACCAATCAGATGGTGAATAAAACATATGAAGACATTATGTTAAAGGACATATACAAATGGTTATTAATAAAGACATGAAAAGATATTCAATATCATTATTAAGGAAATACACATTAAAATTCAAAGGAAATACTACTTTGCATTCACTAGAATGGGTATAAAAAGTAAGAGAAACAACAATACATGTATTTAAGGATGTGGAGAAATAGGAATCATATATTGCTGCTGAGGTTGTAAAATGATCTAGCCTCTTGGAAAATAGTTTAAGTTTTTCAAAAAATTAAACATAAAACCACTATGTAACTTAGCAATTTTCCTGCCAGGTATCCACTGAAGAGAAATGAAAACATACATCAATACAAAGAGTTGCATACAAGTATTCACAGCAGTATTGTTTATAATAGCCCCAAACTGTAAATAACCTAAGTGTCCATCAACTGGTGAATGGATAGATAAAATGCATCATATCTATAAAATGGAATATTATTAAGAAATAAAAAGAAACAAAGTGTTGACATATGTTCTTTCATGGATGAATTCCAAAAAAATGATATGCAAAATGAAAGAAGCCAGACATGAGGCCACATGTTGTATGATTCCAGAATAGAAAGTAAATGTCCAAAATAGGCAAATTTATAGAGACAGAAAGGAGATATGCAGTGCCTGGGGCTGGGAGTAGGGATGATAATTAACTGTAAATAAGTGTGAGGGAACTTAATGAGGAAGATGAAAATGTAAAATTGATTTGGTGATAGTCCTAGCATCCAGGAAAGTTACCTGAAAATACTGAATTGCAAACTGGAACGAGCGAAATTCTTGGTACGTCAAATATAACTCAATAAAGTTGCTTTAAAAATACATAATTGAAAAAATAATCATACAGCAAAAAATTTTTAAAAAGACCTAATGGTGCTTTTGTGGTGGATGTGGTGTGATAACAACATCCAAAGGGGGAGACTCTAAAATATCAAAATTGTAAATCAGTGATACCTCAGTTTAAAAAAACTCTACTGATAAAAGAATCATTCAAAATCTATATGAAGATACTCACAAACCTCCCACAGGCACATAATTTGAAGATATGAGTAAACAAAAATATAGCACATATTACAAAGATGGCTGTTCTTACAAAATTAAATTGAGAGTATTAAGGTTTACCAATCAAAATTTTTAACTTTATAGTTTAGAACCTGACAAAATAATTAAAGTTTGTTTGAAAGAAGAAATGGAAGGTAGATGATACAGACCTTTACTTTAAAAATATAACAATTCATCATAAAGCTACAATCCATAAATAGCATGGAATATAGATAGAGTGACATACAAATGAAACAGTAAATACATATTTGAGGAAGTTTCATGCCTCATGGCAACTGAATATGGGAGAGCAAACATCACAGACTAATGAGGAAAAGGATCCATTATTTCCTAAAAAAAAAATCTTTGGACCAACTGGTACTAAAAACAAATAAAACAGTTTGTGTGGATTTTCCTTGGTCAGGATATCACACTTTGTTAAGCCATGTCCCCTCTATAACTTGTATTCTGGCGGTGATGTCAATCAAAGTATTTCCTATCCTCTCAGGGGTGAGTGCAAGGCTTAAGTTGAGCAAAATAATCTATCTCATTGGTCACAGTGACTCAGGAACAAACAGAATCCCTTTGAGGACTCTGACATATGGGGATAGGAAAGAGAGGTTTCTCTTTCTCCTTGGTCCGTAGTCATAAAGATATGGGCACGAGACCATCTTTCCATGCACATAAAGAAAGTCCATGCAAGAAAGAATTCAGTACTCAGAAGAAAGCAAAGTCATGTTATGAGAGAGAGCTCGTCTTGATAGCTATTTGTTTATCTCCTAGAGCTGGTTACACTGCAGCTTGACTCATCTGCCAGCGATGTGAGACTACATGTCCTCTTTCTGTTTAAATTAGTTTGAATTTGATTTTTATCACTTATAACAAAAACATTCACTTTATGACTTTACTCAGTCAAAAATTTTACTAAAGGAATAAAAAAGGTTAAAGGAAAAAAAATCAAAATAAAATTAACTATAGTAAAATACAGGGATTTACTAAACTGATCTTGAAATGGGTCAGGACTTTCTAAACAAAAGTAATAAAATAGGCAATTATAGTCACAAATAATTCACAGGAGAAGAAAATGTAGTAGCTAATAGACACATGAAAATGCTCAAGCATTTGGGCATCCAAATCCAATTAAGACACAATTTTTACTTATAAAATTAGTAATTTTTAACAATAATGCTGGTAAGGATGCTATGAAATGAACACTCTCATAAGCTGCTAGTGAAAATGGGAGCAACATTTTATCAAGAATAAATCAGAAGTAACTATCCTGTTTCTGAGAATATCTTCTGGGGCGATAACGAGAAATATAGTAAAAATGACATGTAAGCAAGTACGTGGATGCTTTACTTTTAATAGAAAAAGCTTAGATATGACTCAAATACCCCATAATTTGGTTAAGTTACACAAATAATCAGATTCTTATAATTATGCTATAATTCAGCTATTAGAATATTTTAGAGGACTATCTGGAGAATGTCACACGATATGATCTTAAGTAAAAATAAACATTCCCTAATAATTCATACACAGCATATAATTGCAATTTCATTTTTCAAATCTACATGCAGATGAAAATAGACTAAATATTATAATGGTTAAATCTGGGTAGCTTTTAGCTCTTTTTCTTTTATTAGCAGATTGCTGTTTTCTAATAAAACAATCAGATAAAAACTTAAAAAGAAAGTGTATGACTCTTGGTAGTTATGTCCTTTTCCAGTAAATCACCTTCAAGACTCTTGCATCAATTATATCTTACCTACTTGCAGTAGTTCCTGAGAAATTAAGAGGTACTCAAAATTGATAAGCAGTTGATTAAAATAGTACTTAGCACGGAGCTGAAAGGGACATTTGTGTGTGAAGGTGAGGGGAAGGGAGTACAGAGAAAGGAGACCATCAAAGGTTAAGAAAAAACTTATGAGAATTGCTTTTGTTCAGCCTGAAAAAGCATTTCCATTTAGTTCTTCAACTCAGTGTTGTGCCAAAGTCCTATGACAATGGCTGAACCATTGTATCTACTTATATATTCAAATCCCATCCAGGCAGTGGGAAATTCCAAAGAAATAGGCATAATCAGTCAGATGTACTGTAATGCGGGTGTGCTTTTAATGAATGTGCAAAGGTTGTACGGATCAATTGTCCATTTGATTAATTCCACTGGCAGGAGAGAATTAAATGTACTTAAGCTACACAGCAGCAAAAGCTGAATGCTCTTTATAATGTGATTCTCTGCATTGAGGCCAATTTTTTTTTTCCAGGGCAAAACATTTCTTGAGATAATAATGGAAGTCAATGAGAAAATGGAATTTGCCATATAAATATTCAACTACATACTACTTTGTCAGTGAAGCATCTAATGTGCAAAACAAGGTCAAGGTCTACATAGTATTCACCATTATTTTCAGCAAATCTTCCTTTCAAATTCTTATTTGCATCATTTCATAGGAGAGGTGATAAATTCCTATCTTAGAAACAATTCATTGTCAAAACTTTACCCTTTCGGTCTATAAGGCATTCAGCATTAGTGTACTAGAGACCTCTACATCCAAAAGAGGTAATTATCTTCTTCAACTCCTGGGCAGATATGAAGATCTAAGGAAAAGAAAATCTTATATATCTTACCAGTTGGGATGATAATGTCTGAATGTCAATGGAAAGGAAGGAAATATTCTGAATGGGCATGAGGGTAGAGGAAACTGGGTACACATCCATACTCTCAGAAATCACTTCACTGCATGCATTCAAGGAATATTTTTCTTGAGGGCTTATTATGTATCAGACATGGTCCTTGGTCCTGGGGGTAGAGTAAACCCAGTCAATGTTATCATGGGACATAGAATCTAGAGTGGAAGACAGGCACTAAGCAAATCGTTCAATTTTATAAGATTTTCATTATTCCATTCCAAGTTCACTTAAGGTCCTGAGCTATTAGCTCATTTTCCAAGACAGGCAGAAAACTTATTACAAAAGAGAATTCTGTGCTAGATTTTCTCCCTCTTTAGGTATAGACCTTGTTGAGAATCACTATGAAGACAAAGGCACAGGTGAGGGTCTACTTTAAATGAAGGTTGAGGTTTAAATGAAGGTTTTCTTTAATTAATACCTTCAACTCATTTGATTGACCCGAGTAAAATCTATGGCAGAGAAATCTGCATCTTCCTCTGAGATATTACTTGCCTTTGTCCTTTGTTGGGGCAGGGAGAAGAAATATGTATTTACTCCCCAGCTAAGAGCAAATGACAGTAGCTGTCCCTTTTCCTTTAGGAGTCAAGGTACAGACAGAGTCCTAGGGAGATTCCTCCTCTGAGCCAACTTCCCCTTCTTGTTTACTCTTACAGTGTGGGTCTTGAATATTCAACCACCATTCATTCATTCAACACATATTAAATGTCTACTAGGTCCTGATGACATAGGAACAAAGCAACAAACAAAACAGATAAAGTTCCCTGATTATAGAGTTTACATTCCAAAGGGCAATGTAGCAATAGGCAAGCAAGGTCATTTCAGAATGTGGGAAATGTTAGGAAGAAGATAAACAGAGGGATCTAGCAAGGTTATTGCTGTATGTGTGTTAGGGGAGGTGGCAGCAGTTGTTTTTAGAAAGAATGACAGGGGAAGGCTTCCCAGTCAAAAGTGAGAATAGAATGAAAACTAAGTAACAGTAGAACAGAGAGCATGGAGAAAGGCATTCTAAATAGAGGAAAGCACATATATGCAAAGTCATAAATTTGAATGAATTTAAAGGGATCAAAGCACAGAAGGGAGGCCAGAGTGACCAGGGTGCTGGGTTGCAGAAGGAATGGGTCTTGTGAGGAACTCAGATTCTAGTCTAAGTGCAGTGGGGTTGCACCTGGATACAGTGATGTGATTTTTACATGATCCCTACCCCTCATAAAATAGAGAAAAATATAAGAAAAAATGGGAGGTGCTTTGCATGGGGTGGAAGATCTTTCCAGAGTAGGTAGGAAAATGAATTGAAGTTAAAAGCATGGGGGAGATGAATCATGAGGTCTTACTCTAGAGATGATACTGACATTTTCAACTACTTTGGACTTGACATGGTTCTATTCATCCAATGAGAACATAAAATACAGTCTTTATCATTATACTCCTCTGATGAAGTATTTTCAATAGTTTATCACACTTACTGGGCAAAGAATATAGTCTTCATACTTCATAGTCTGACTCTGAGCCATCTCCCAGCCTTATGACCAACTATCTTTCCCCAAAGTCAAGAATCTGCTGTCACTTCTTTTGTCTTCTTTTTCATATTAATTTTCAATTTACATGACTTTGTACACAAAATTTCATTTTCCAGAATATTTGTCAGTAGTTCTTTAACTTTTGGGAATCCTAGACCACTTTAACAATTAATGTACGCCCCCAATAGAAAACATGACATACATGCAGACTTCTGTACAATTTCATAGACACCTTCACAGCCATCCTACAACCTACTAACATCCCAATAAGCTCCTACACATCCTTCAAGTTTGGATCAGACACCATGTATTCCCTGAAGCCTTCCCTATGCTTTTTTCCCATGCTTGGTGGGACCCTCTGTGCTCAGAGGGCTTATTGCTGAGTCACTTGCTTGAAGTTTGTAGCATATGGCTTTGTGTCCTATTTTATACTGTGGCCTTGCACTTTTCCCCTTGTGCTTTTTAAATTTTTATCTACATATGTCTTATTTCTCTCACTAGAATTGGAGTTTAAGGGCAGGAAATGTTTATATTCCCAGGGACTAGTTCAGAGTCTGGCATCAACTCATTCATGAATAAATTAATATGAATGGGAGAGAATATGGCTCCCTAAAAAATTGTAAGCTTTTTAATGATAGGGACTACAGTGTTTTTAATCAATCTGTGTTCTGAGAGTAAAAGGTGCTTGAATAAATAATAAAAAATGGTAAGAAAAAAAGCAAGAGGGATCAGTTAGTGAGCACTTATTTTGCATAAAACTCCTTAAGCATTTTATCTTCACATAACTCATGCAAGGTATGAGTTACTACTTCCACTTGGTAGATGCAGAAATGTAGAATTAGGTTAAAATTTTCATGGTCAAAGAACTGGTATGTGTTAGAGCTCGTGTTAGAATCTAAGTATGTACGAGTGCCTAGTAACTACTCAAGAACTCCTGGTTCATTGGTTTGCTCTGGGATTTGTTCTGAGAAGGAATCTAACTTAGATCCTTTCAGTTTTACTTTATATCTGTTGTGTTAAATCAGGCCCTCCCCCTGCAGCTTTCTGAACAAATAGCAAGTAACAATGACCTCAACCCTGGATGACTGTCAGAAGATCTGGACTAGGAAGCAGTGGTGTTTTCTGACATTAGCACTCACCTGTCAGTCAAAGGTGTTATCACCAGGCGAGGAGTATTTCCCAGATACTCATAGGAATACAGAAATTGGGCATCACAGATGTTGGCAAAGCAGTGTTTGGCTTCATCATCCCAACGATGACGCAGCTGGGACAACCAGAGGAAGGCCTGGGCATTATCTACCTGAAGAGAGAGTGGCAGAGTAGGTGTGTAAGTCATAGTGTTCAACTTGACCATGGGGTTCACGGGACTCTGAATGACTTGGGACTTATCTACTAGTCAAAAGCACAGATCACCTGTGCCTACCACTGCATAGAAAGCAAGAAATGCTTTGATTATACTGTTTTTTTATTTTTTAGAATTTTAAAGGGTAAGAGCAGCCACCATGATCCTTCTCAGCTTTCAAATTGGTACAGAAACTGGGACCCCAAGGTTTTGACCACCTGTAAGACCCTCTTTAACCCCAATATTCATGGTGTAGCTGTTCACAAAGAGGGACATTGCTACATATTTAGAACCTACCTTCTGAGCAATCATCTTGGCGACCACATCCCGGGCATGCACATCAATGGTGCATATGGTCATGATCTTCTGCCGGTCTCCCTTGGAGAGTGGGCCAATAAGCATGGTGATGAGGGTTTTGAGCTGGGCCACCTGCTTCTTGTAATAGTCCTTCATGGCATTTTCATAACCTTCTTCCAATCTGGCAAATGCAATGCCCACCTCTGTTGTCCACCAGATCTGAGTGCAGGTCAGGGCCACCTGTGACACCAAGACTTACTCAGTAAAGTTGTCCCTTGGACAATACCAGCCTACTCATCCTACAACATGGGCTCAAAATTTAATTGTGAAGGTGACCTACATCTCTTCCCTCCCTCTTCCACCAACATTGAGTAAGTGAGCCACATACTTTTAAATCCTGGGAGAAGAGAGGTGGTTAAAACACAAGTGGGGAAAGAACTTCCTATTCCTGAAAAATCTATCATTTGGTTGAGAACAGCTTACTCTGTTCAATATTAGTGACTTCTAGAAATTGCTACCACTGCTCATTCCATTTTTACATCTTAAGGGTAACATCTTTCTTGTGCTTGGGAGGATAATAATATACTGAAAGAGCATTTAAATGACACTCAATCTTTTCTCCATTCTGGAACTCCTGAGGTTCAAGCAATCTAGTTTAGTTAGTCACTGTTGATCATGTGTGATATATTTTCACTTGCCCACAGTACTCTCATTCTTTAAAATTTCTTAAAACCTCTAACCTTGACATGCTTACTCTTGAAGGCCAAGTTGATTAGCACAATACCACAGCATGGTCAATATGATTTGTGCTTTTCAGATATTCAAAATAAATAAATGAAAAAAGTAATCCAAATGAACATATATTTTCTCTTTGCAGAGAAATGTAATATGGAAAATGAATAATTTTGTTTATTCATGGTGGCTTCTGATACATTGCACTATATGATATCTGTTGCAAGTAGAAGGCAACAGAATTTTTTTGCCTCAAAGTTCTGATTTAGATAAATTAGGCTGGGAATGACTCCCATGTGAAATAGAAAATCTTGTAGTAAAAGATACCATTCCTTTACTCTTCCATTTTTGCCTTTGGATTTGCACATACTGGATTTTGTTAAAGAAATTGGTGCATTGTGATCTTGCTGGGATGGCTTGAATAAGATAAGCCAACTGTTAAAAAAACAACACACAACTTTTATATTGTGTACTTTTGGTTTATTCCCTTTTCTTCTGCTGTCTGCCTACACTCACTGTCAACATTTCCCCACCTCCTCCTCGTTTCTCACCCCTGCAATGCACCCTCTTTTCTACTAGATCACTGAAATTACATCACAGTGTACATGGACATTCCTCAGCCCCTTTATTCGACTTGATCTTTTGGAAGTGCATGGCATTTTTGACCACTCACCTTTTATCAACACTTTATTTAGTTATTTTTCAGTTGTCATAATTATTATGTCCCTGCTTTCCTCCCAACTACAAAGCTCCTATTTATCATTCTGCTTTACTGGCTCTTCCTCACTGTCTCAGACTTTGAATTATGGTGCTGCTAAACAAACAACAGTTTGTTCTACATGCTCATTTCAGTCCACATATTTCCCAAGAGCAATATTATCTGCTTCTAGGCTTCAATTACCACCAGTTACCTATAGCCCCCAGTTATGCCAACACTAGTACTATGCTATTAACTGGGGAACATAGGAATGGTGTATTGCAACCTAAGTCATTTTTAAAAAATCTTATTTTTCTCCTTTCACTTATTACTGCCAATGAATCTTGCAAAAGAATTAGATATATTCTAGAGTCAAGCTAGACTTCATTTTCCCACCATAACATGGTCTGTAAGAACTGGATCCAAGTTTCCTTTCCAGAATCCATTTGGTGCCTCTTGCTCCCTCTTCTCCTTACTCTTGCTTTAAACATACTCAGTCTCTTAAACACTTATGCTCTCCCTTGCTTCTGAAATTTTGCCCATGCTCTACACAATGCCTCATCATCACTCCTTTCCTCAAACTTTAATTTGTAACCCCTGTTTCAAATCTCAGCTTAAATATCAGATCCTCAGAGAGGTGACTGCCAAGCCCACTAGCTAATTATGCTCCCAGAGCACCCTGAGACTTATTTATTATCACATGAGTTTCCATTTGTAAATGACCAACTTTTATACCAGTCTGCAAACTCAAGCAGAATGGAGTTACCTACTTTTATCCCCTGCTGGTGTCCCTGTGCTCCACACAAAACATGGCACATACAAAGTGGGCTAGTTAGATAAAGTGAATTGTATACTTTTTCTCCCTACTGTAGACAGTGAGGGTAAAAATGGACAATTCTTGATTCTCCAAGGTAATGGTTAAATTAGATTATGACTGATTATTCCCCTACTCCCTGACTTTCCTAACTGTGAAGCATTTGTTGAGTCTGATATCTGACAGGCCTTGAGGTTAGCATAGTTTCCTGAGGAAGAGAGCCTAGTGGAGAATGGGAGCCCACAAAAGTCCCAGTTAGGAGAATACCTGAGCTGGATAGTCAAAGAGCCACTGCTCCCTCGGTTTTTCTTCATAGGCAGTTACACCTTCTGTCATCTCATGCCTCACAGTGGCCTTCATGTGAGCAAGCACATGGTTCAGCCACATTTCTACCTGCAAGTAGAGCTCTGTGTTAGTCACTGAGTTCCTAAAAAGCTATGATCAGTACCGCACATTTTTCTTCTACTCAACCTGAGAGAGTAGACAAAATGGAAGCCAAACATGATGTATAACCTCCAGTCTGCCTGAAGGCACAAAGAAACATTTTTTGCTGGTAACCAGGATGTTGGTAGGTGAGAACTAGACTTAATTAGAACAGGTTAAGGTGTCCATTTGGAATATCCAAAACAGAGTAGTGGATTAAGCAGTTGTAGGGGCTGCTGTCCAGAGTTCACATGAGGAAATCTTAATCTGGATTGAGTTTGGTGTAAATACTGTATTAGTTCAGTGGGTTCTCATGACCTGTCCACACTGAGAATGGAGGCATAAGCCAGGATTATATTTTCCAACTAAATGTTTTCTTATTCTTCATAGAGAATACGTCCTGAATTAAACCCCAGGGTCCCTCTTCTAAAAATGAGAATATCTGATTATTTCCTGGTACTAGAAAAGTTTTCCAAGACATGTGGATAAAGGTGGAACCCTATACAAAATCTCTTCTCCAAGCATTACTATGGGCTCTCAGGCCCAATGTCTTTATAGATCATTTAGGATAATAAAAAAAAAAGAAGGCTTAGAATTCAGTGATGATGCTAATGGAGGAGAAGGAGATTTAGAGAAGGAATAATTCTGTGTTTTGTGTTTCTTGAATTGTACACGGGAGATTTGGAGGCAGTAGTTCTTAGAGCTGGTGATGGTTGGTACTCTAAGCAGTAGTGCAGTGGGAAGAAGTGACACTGAATTGTATTTCTACAGATAAATGACATCTCATAAAAGTGGTGGATTGCAAAGGGCATTTTCTCTCAGGGAAGATGTCAGTGTTCCAGATTTCCCTGTGGGGTGCTTCAGGGATTGCCATGTTAAAGTCTCCTGGTGCTGCTAATCATTTTAAAATCCCTTACTCATTGACTCAAAAAGTTGTTTATGTGCATTTTATTCCCCTCTGCACAGGCCTTTGGTTAAAGGAGAGATATGAATGTTGACATTCATCCTTTCCAGAGAGAGAAGAGCAGGGATTAGGAGCTGCTTTTAATTTCAATTCAACTAAGTCAAGGGAAGTTGACAATCCCAGGGCACAAGTCCTCTTGCCTAAAGTCAAGAAGGTCCATCCTGGAGGCTGATGCTGACCATATATAAAGCAAACACTTGAGAGAAAAGAGTGTAAGGACAAGAAAAGAATTGTATTACCTGTCCACTGCAGTCACAGGGCTCACTGAAGGCCACATACTCTTCTTCCTTGCTATACATACCAAGACTTATCTTGGTTGGCTTCTCATGGGCATCTAGCTGGAATTGCATCTTGGCCATATTGTCAAAGAGTTTGGAAAGATGACGTTGAACCTATGAAGGGAAACCATGCCAAAGGGTTGGAGATCCTTGCCAAAGGGTTGTATAGGAAGTTACTTATTAGTATTATTTAGAGACCGCCCATGTGACAACCATTAGAGCTGAAATATCAAAGATTTAGAAGAAAGTCTGTGGTGATGAGAAGACAGGGACCAACTGTATTGGGTAGAAAGGTCCAAAATAATATAAAACTAGTGGCAATCATGCTTTTGTGCCAAACTAATGAAGCCACAAAAGTTTAATTTCTGTTTGATCTTCTACAGATGGGAACAGATTAGAGGGCAGAAATGATGGTTGATTAGCAAATTCTCTACCTAAGAAAAACATCATTGTGCAGGAGAAGATAGGCAGTGGAGAGTCTGCAGAAGAATGTTAACTAATCTGAAGTTGAAGGGTCAAGTTATGAAATATGATAAACCTGAAGGGAAAACACTCAGATTAATTAAATAGAAATATTATTGAAAAGCATGTTCAATAAAAACTTTTTCAAAATACTAGAAGCCCTGGTTTTCAAATGAAAAAAAAATTTCATCATGTGTTGGAAAAATTAACAAAATAAAGCTGGTATCTAAATAAATACAAACTCTAAAATGGAGTTTTATAAGTAAAAAACTTAGTTACACAAATGGTAATACTAGCTTCAAACAAGTGTATATATGACATGCTATCTTTTGTGTAAGAAACAGAAGTTAGACAATATACATCTACAAATGTAAATGTATATGTACTTATTTTTGCAAAGTAAAAGTAGGAAAGATGAACCAGAAACTAATGCCACTAATGCCATTGCGTAGTTTGACTTTTAAAATTCTGTATATTCAAGCAATCAAATTAAAAAGGTTGGAGAAAACCACAAGACAAAGCAAAGAGAAATAAATGAACCTAACTATACTTCAACTGAATAATAAAATCACACCAAAGGAGGAAAAGGTCTCATTCAAGTAACTTCTGAACAAGTATTTTGACTCTATATCATCAGTTATAATCAGAGGAAAATAAAAAAACTATAAACATATCTTGAACTTTTCTTAAGGTGAGAAGGGGGAGGAAACTAAAGGAGCATAAAGCATAGAGAAATCAGCCTTCCCTCCTATCAGTCATTTTGAGATTAAGACTCTACAGATGGGAACAGATCAGAGAAGGAATTGGAAAGGATGACTTGAAACTCTCCTGCTGGGAGCTCCTCAGTCTTTTTGGACATTTCTTTTTTTATTATTAATATGAAAAATTTTTTTAAATTTACATATACTTGCCATCAGTTGTAATCCCCATGTATTCCCCATCACTATCTCACCAGTGCACCATCACCTCAGTCCCCTGTGCTCCTATCTTCCCTCAACCCTCCCTCCCCTCCCCACCAAGAGTCCCCACCCAGTCTGTCCTTGTCTCCTCATTTTTGGTTTCTGTGTCTTTATTGCTGTTATTGTTATTATTATTGTTCTTATTCCTTTCCTTAATCCTTATTTGGT
>JAGFMF010011456.1:5747187-5774134 GCA_019455555.1 Galemys pyrenaicus
ATAATCCCCTCCAGATCCATCCATGTTCCCATGAATGAGTTTAGTTTTTCATTTCTGATTGCTGAGTAGTATTCCATCGTGTATATGTACCACAGCTTCTTTTTGGATATTTCTAAACGTCCCCCTCCCCTTCCTCCAAGCTTACCTGTTGTGGAACTGTGCCATTGGAAAGGATATCTAACAGATCAGAAGACGAGAGAAAGTAAAACCTAGGGAAGGCAAGCCTTTTGGTATCCAGGTACTCTGCCAGGGCCTTCTCACACAGGTATAATCTGCGAGCACAGACAGTTTCATTAGTAAATTTGCCTGGACCCACAGGCACAGATATATTACCTAAATGCCAACATATGCCACATATGGAATATATGTGGAAATCCATGTAAGACACATATATGGCTATTTGCAGACATACAACTAAACATATCTACTAGAGGAAACATTCCTAACAAGATCCTTATTATTCAAATACACAGCAAATCAAGGTCTACACACCAGATTAAATAATCTCAGGCAGTTAAATAAAGATCTCCAAATCTGGGATGAGGTAGTGAGAGGAAATATTGGCTTCTCCGTTAGAAAAGGGAGAACAAATAAATTATCACCTGCTCTGAATATCTTCCAGTTTTTCATAAAGACCTGATTTGTTGGTGGCTTCCACTACATTTGGAGTTTTCTGAGCATCATAAGCTAGCTCTTTAAAGTCAATGTCAATGCCTTCAAATCTTTTAGAATCCTACAAATAAAAAAAGGGGGAAATTAACTACCATTCTTTTAAACTCCAAGAAAATCCCCTCATGTAGCAAATTATAAGCAGGTTGTCCTAGATTCCTCAGATGCCCTACCTGGAGATAAAATCCAAGGAAGGAAATACCTTCATCTTAAAACTGCAGTTCTAAAATATTTTAGTCCTAAAATCCCTGCATGTTTTAAAAATGATAAATGAGTACAAAAAGCTTTAATATAGGTTGATGATATTCTATCTACTGATATATCTATCATCTGTGTAGAAGCTAATGCTGAGAAATAAAAAAAAAATCTTTGTTAATTCATTTTCAAAGTACTAATAATAAACACATTATGTTAACATAATAATGTTTTATTTAAAATAATTACATTTTCCAAAACAAAATAACAGAGAACAGAGTGGCACTGCTTCACTTAAAAAAAAATATCTTTGATGCCTGACTTAGAAGACAGTCAGATTCTCTTCTCTGTTTCTGATTCAGTGTTGTATACTACATGTTGTGTACCTTGTGGAAAACCCCATTGTATGCTAATGGAAGAAAGGGAATAAAAAATGCAAATATATTTTAGTATTGTTATTAAGACAGTTTGACCTAGAGGATCCCCTGAGAAGGTCTCAGGGACCCTGTTGGGGTGACAGGAGACCTCCCTTTGGGAGCTGTTGTCATAAAACACATCATTATTAACAGTGAAATTCATGTTTGTTCTGGGCCCATGCAAAAGTTAATATAACCAAATTAATATTTTCCTCATCAAAGGTACCACTATGTCAACACAGTGCTGTTGAAATGATTGAGACAAAAATAAATGCAAAGTGCTTTAGCCCAATATCTAGCACCTGAGAAGAGCTTATGGCATTCTTATTACATAACAACAATCACATGGAATGTGATTAAATTAAATTTTTAAATTTAATTCTTTTTTTTATTGAAGTTGCACTGCATTATGACATTAGATAGGTTTCAGGTGTACCACATTATATGTCAGTGTCTCTTCTCTAGGATATTAAGGTCTGCGTGTGCTGCTCTAATGAGCCACTGAAGCAGTGTGAGTCCCAGTCTACATATGAGGAAACTGAGGCACGTAGAGGTAAGTATCTTGTCCAAGTTTCCACAGTTGCAAATGAGTTAGGAGTTTGCCTACCAGTCTGTTCTGGACCTTTGAGATCCCTGCCTTTCTCCCAAGATTTAAAAATAAGAAATCAAGGTAAAATAAATTTTGCTTCCTCAATGAGATATTATGCTCCAGTAAAAACTGAAAAAATATAAAGACTATAATATATCGGGCAAAAATCTTCAAATGAAGAGATGAATAGAAATACAATTTGAAATTAATTGAAATACAAAGAGCAATGATGTAAAATATGCACATATATGTATAAAAGTTGAAAAACATTCACAATGACTGAAAACAGTTACTAGTTATAAGTTATACATTCTGAAACAGCATTTCAGAATTGTCTGTTATACTGTTATATATACTATTAGGAAAGAGGAAAACACATTTACATTTTTCATATACAAACCTTAGGCATTGTTGAGAAGTTAATGACACTAATATGTTATAATACTTAACTGAAAGTTCTCAGATACGTTCTTTAAAGTCTCTACAAAGATCTCCACCTATGTGTTAGCCTCCTCTAATTAAACCTGTTCTTTAATCACTTGCATTTGAGAGAAATAAAATCTGACTTATTTGATTTGACTTAATTTCAAAGCAATGACAATTTTTTAACTGTTATTTTTCATTGCAAATGTGCAACTTCTAATCGGCACCATCACATTGAATATGCTTTTGTGGGATACAAAGGTGGATAAATAAAATGTTTTGATGGAATGTGTTTTAGCTTTTAACAGGCCTAGACAACATGTGACATTTTGGAATCAAATTGTTTTGTAAACAAAAAACATGCTGTGCTGAAAGGATACAGAGGAAGTCTACAGAAAGAAAAAAAAAAAGAAAAGAAAAAATTTAAATGAATTAGAGCTCACTGAGAGGGGGAATATAAGTTAATAGCATGTTAATTAGGACAAATTAGAAGGGGCAATCAACCACAGGGAAGGTAGTAATGAGAAAAACACATATTTAAGAGAAATTCATTCTTGAGTATTTAGTTGAAGATTGGTATTTAGCATGTTGGCACAGGTCAGAGGTTTACAGAAAGACTCAAGGATGAGAAAGAACTTGAATTCACCTAGAAATAATGCTCACTTTCCATGACTACCTGTATTGTAATTATCTGTGGAGCAACTGGAAGCAACTCATCCTAAAATACAATAGCTCATGCTTTCTGCCTCTGTGTGATGTGCATTTATTTTTTAAAACTAGTTTCTACTTTCGGGGCCTGCCCTGGTGGCGCAGTGGGTTAAGCAATGTACTATGAAGCAAACCGCAGCCACTGCAGCACAAGTTCGATCCCTGCTGCCGGCCAGGGAGGGAACCCACATGGTGAGGCAGACCTCTCCTGCCTCGCCCGCTGCTCCCCTCAGCAGTGTGTTTCAGTCAAATCTGCCTGTCTCTTGTGGATCCTCCCACCCCCCGCACTTCTGGCCTGTACCCAGTTCTTGTATGAATAAAAAAATAAATCTTTAAAAAAAAAAAAAACTAGTGTCTACTTTATTTTTCCTACTCATCTAGGGATAAACTGATTGGTGTGCATTTCACCTTTTCTCTTTTCTCGTCCTTGACTTTTGGTGGCTTTTAAGGTCAACATATTTTGGAGGCATATATTGCAGGCATATTGCACATATATTGCAGGCAGGCCAGCAGTGGGGAGGGGTCTACAGAATACAAAAAGTGAGTGATTATGCCTTGACCTAGACAGGAAAAGAGAGCAAACAGGATTTCCTTAGCAAGTACCTGGGGTAGCTGAGCCCGGATATCTTCAGATCCAATGAATATACTTTCCAGATGAGACCATGTACGCTGTACGTCAAACCAGATAGAGATGACAGCATCAGCTGTGGACAGCTTCTTCTGCCAGCCCGAAACTTCCTCCAGGAAGAAAGCAATGTACTTAGACATCATCAGGTTCTGCAGCTGGACTTGGTTATCCTCAAGAACCTCAATGAGGTCCTCGTCAGATCGTAGTAGGGGGACATTAGTCCGAGGGTGGGGATCGTACTGGAATTCCATGCCAGCCCAGGTGGTCTGCAGCTCTTTCAAGGTCTTCTCCATACCCATCTCTTTCACAGCTTTGTCCACAATGCCCCGGACCTCATCCTCAAAGTGGTGCAGCTGGAGCTGCAGGAGGTGCGCCAGGGTGGTGCCCTCGTCCATAGAGAAGCTCACACCTGTGGCCTGCATCAGCTGCCTCCAGTGACGCTCCCGGATGGCCGGATTCTGTAGCTCAGCCACTGCCCTCAGGGAAGTCAGGGTATTTAATACAGTGCTCTCCAGGCCTGTGAATGCATCCCAAGCCCTAACCTCCTTGTCCAGGTTCCGGATGTGCCTGGCAAACCGTTTACATTCTAACTCCATGGTTTCCACATTGATATCCCTCCACGTGGTGCTCTCCCAGGCGTGGATACTAGAGGTCACCATCCCAATTGTGTCCCACAGCTCCTTCAGCTGGCAGACCTCCTTCCTGCACTGCCTCAGTTGCTTGTAGTCAGGAACATTGACCTCAAATAAGCCAGCGGATTCAGAAATGGAGGCCATGGTGGATTCCATCTGCTGGATCTCAAGGTGTCTGGCATCCAGCATTTGGTGAGGGTTAATGCTATCAAACCTACAAAATGTAATGCATTTCCTTTGTAAGTATAGCTCACAAAAGCTCACTTCTTAGAACATTCAAAATAACACCAATTCAAGTCTTTTTACATGGTTAGTATTCCAGCAAAGAACAGTGACTTTCAACATAGCTTGGGGAGAAAAGATTCAGGATAAGTTGGAGTGGAGTGAGTGTAATTGCTTGTTGGAGGGGGAATTCAAGAGGAATACCACCTTGGATTGTTTCTTCATATGTAAGAAGATAAAATACTTGCACCTTCCACCTCCCTCAACCCCATTCAGGTATAGAGGGGAACATCCCTTTGTTCATGCCTCTTTTAGACTCTACTTCCATTTGATGTAGTTCTAGATCACTTGAGAATTAAAACATTGTCATGTTACTGCAGATTTTTCCTAATAGGACCTGCTGGGGTGAATAGTCTAAGTAAGGAACTGGCACTTAGGAATCCATCTCTGGCCCAATCTGACATTGTTCTCTTTAGGGCAGTTGCTCTCAGTCTTCATTGAACATGAGACTCTCCTGGAAAGTTCAAGTGATCTCTGTGCCCAATCTGCTATTGAGTCCAGTTAAATCAGATTATTGAGGTAGGACCGAAGAAATGCATTTTTTTCCCTCAGATTTCCTGGGTGGTTTCAATGTGCCAGGTTGATGTCTTTGTGGTGAAGCTCACACTAATGACTGGCTTTAGCTTTAGGCAACAATGCCTCCAAGTTTGAGAACCACTGATGAGGGCCTTGAAAACTGATAGCAACACCCTTACCAAAATTCTTTATTGTTGCTGTGGCTTGCCTTAGCTGTGTGCCTCAAGTTAGGCTTCTCATCTTCTCAAGCCCCTTATCCAAGCTGTCCCTGATACCCTGCTACCTCCTAGGGACACGTCCATGTCTGCATTTGACTCCCATAAGCATCATACTTACCTTACATTTTCAGTTTATGTCTCTCATTTTCTTCTCTCTTATGGCATGTATCCACTGCTCCTCCTCCTCCCCATTGTAACCTACCTTACAGTGTTCCACATTCTGACTTCTGCTCCTGACACAGCCTTTCTGCAAATGTAAGGGCTCTCCCTATGTGAAGGATCCCACATGGGCCGATAACATTTCTTTGGCCAGGAGCGCCCATAATCCAAGTTTTCAAGGAGCTTCCCATTTCCTCCCATCACCTTCCTTAAGCCTTTCTCCTCCTGACCACTCTCAGATTTTCTTGTTTCTGTGTGCTTAGAGGACTTGATATTGGAGGTAACATGACTTAAGAGTAAGTAATATGTTTCTTGAAAGTCAGAACAAGGCATCATAGCATTCATTATCAATCAAGGGGAAAGTTGAGAGGAAATCAGTGACTAGAGAAGTGGCCTTCCCTTCAGACCAGTGTGTGTATGTGCTTACCTGCATGTTGGTTGCTAGTTTATAGAGGGGAGGGATAAAGGCCTATTCTCTCAGCTGTCATTAGAAATATTTTACTTGATAGGTGGAAAGTAATCCTAATTAAAGTCATTTACCTGAACTGCTTACCACTTAAGCTAATTACCAGCAACACAATAACAGTTGTGCATACTATTAAATTATTGTCAGATTAACTTTGATGCTTGCTATGTTTGATTCCCACTTGTTCCATCAAAATATTTTTGGCTCATGTGCTCTGGCTGTGAATTTACATCTTAAGATAAGGAGAATGAACATCATTGCATGTATTCACTGAACTCTAGTTCTTAAGTGTTTCAGAATAGACTATGAGATTGGAATTCACAGAATTCAAAAAGGCCCTTTGTATTTACAAAGAGCTTTCGCACCCCCATCCCCCACCCCTTGCCATGAAAGCAGTGGAAAAAGAACTAGAAGGAAAGAAATACATCTGCTTAGCGAGTGGTCCAGCAAAAAAGACTGCCAACCATGACAGTCCTCCTGCTTACTCTTCATTTCCAAAGACTGATTGTTGGCATGTGTAGGCTCTCCTTTTTATCTGAACTAGAGTGAACTTGAAAAGTAAACATAGTGTCTTGATGATAGTAGAAGATCTATAAAATCCAAACAAATTCTAAAAGCCCACAGTCTCTTTGGATTATTATGGAGTATATCTCAGTAAGGTCACATGAGTTACAGAATGTTTGGGGATGTGCACAGAAGATAATAAACATTCTAACTATTCTTTCCTTGGTACAATGAACATCCTTAAATCAATATCATTTCTTCAAATATTTGTAAAAGGTTATCGTTTGTTAAACCTATTCCAAACTTTTCCCTGTGGCATAATTATTTTTTACAGTTTAATGTGTTGGCAATAATTACCTATAGTTGAGCACACATCAGAGTTAATTTGGCTGAAGAAGTAGTGTAAGAAACCTCTAGCCATGAGAACAGGTAACCCTCTCCCACTTAAAAACTGTAGTGCAAGTTGTCAGAATATTCATAGATCTGATTTATGTACCTAATAAACTTGAAGCAATTCTCCAAACCTTGTGGGAATAATACAGTATAAGAACAAGAAAGTAATAGGAGGGAAAAGGGTATAGTAAGTCTTCAAAATTGAAATAGTAATGCAAAAGTATTTTAATCTAAAAGAGAAATGCCTAGAAAGTCTGAATGACTAAAACCATAATTAGGTAGAAATGCAGTCAACATATAGGTGAGCTTGGAAAATTAATTGATTCAGACCTGACCTAACATGAACACAGAGAAAGAAGGAAGGAAAAGCTGGCCTAAATAGATCCTTAGGAAGATAGCCATCAATTTTAACCTCAGTACCAGGGCTGTCTATGCAATGAATAATGACACACCTCCACTTAGTGGTTGATCGTGGTCAAAACTTGGTCACATGGACTCTTCATTCTCATCTCCCACTTTCTGCACCCCAGCCATATACACACACAGTTCTCCACCTGTTTCCCCCATTTTCATCCTTCTGCAACTTTGCATGCTCTGCTTCTTTTGCCTAGAAGATCCTCACTTCATTTCCCCCCTAAATGTCTAATTCCCATTTTCCATTTCCATCTTCTACAGAAAGTACAAACTATCTTCCCAATGGGAATTAAAGTTAGTTCCCAACACACAGGTCTTATTACTCATCTTTGAAATCGTCTCTGAGGCTCTAAATCCTTGAGTTCTGCAGTATATTTTATCTTAAAATCCTAGCACATCTCATTTTTTAAATTGAAATAGAAATGCAAAGTAGAATCTCTAATTTTACTGCTGAGACCACAACCTCTTCTATGCCAGGGATGCCTGAATCATGAATGAGTCAGATTAGCTTGAAGAACAAGGTCAGGCTGAGCTAATGATATCTCTTAGGATACTGATATGTCTCTGGGAGATTTAATGACTAACACAACTCTATTCTCCAGCAATTGAAGCAACAACAGATACTGTATAAGCAAGAAAACTTTCATGTCTGCTGCACTGGGCTACTGGGGGAATCCTTGCTTTCTCTAGTTGCCATATAAGATAGCACCCAATGAGAGGGTGTCTTCCAGAATGCTCTCCCAACCATTCATAGAATCTTGTTGTCAACTGGTAAAAAATATTAATGGTATCTTTTGAGCTGGAGTTCATATTGATTAACTGTTATGGCTAAGAAACCCCTAGATTACCTTGATTTGGATGTGGCTAAGATTGCATATAGTGGTATCATTCCTTAAGTCAGAAAGACTGTGCTTAAGGTGGGAACACTCTTTTCAAGGTCAGAAAGACCAAATAAGATAATGCTACTAGAAATGTGAAGCATTTCTTTCATCCAAGGGGAGAATTAGTCTGTAATTTTAAAAATTGTGGAAAGTCCTTGAGTCTAAGTATGATGATTTAGCCAATTACTGTGAAGTACAAGAGCTCAGTTAGGAATATGCTGAGACAGCTTGAAGTTAAGAACTACTGGAGGATGTAAAACTTGACCAGGACATGAAGAAAGAACCGCAACCCAATCAACCTGACTTCACCCTATACCTGTCAGCCCACAAGTGCCTAATGAGTTACCCACTTTCTTTTCCTTCCTCAAAGACAGGAGCAACGTGAGCTTAACCTGCAGTCTAATCAGGAACAGAAATTCACATTCACAGAGGAATGTAGCAGGGTCAACATTTTATAATTGTATTTGATCTAAAAGTGAAGGAACCAGAATTAAACTCATTTGCCACATACAGCACCTAAAATTTTTAAATGCACACAACACTAAGAAACAAAACAAAGCATATGAATTGACTCCCACTAACAGTCCTTCAGCAATAAATCCATAATTCTGCTCCAGTTTTGATAGTTTTCTTGACAGGGAGAGAAACACATCAAATTGCAGTGATGTTTGGTTTTCTACACTGCTGCGAGCAGTTCTTTTCATATTCCTTGTAAAGATTCATCTGCATGTCAAATTAACAGATGTGAATTTAGAAAATCCAGCTAAGAGTAGCGATATCTTCACAGCCAGCAGATACAAGTACTAAGAAAGAAAAAGCAAAGCAGCTATGAAATTAAAAAACAACAACAGCTGATCAATGCACACAAGTGGTGTAACTATGAAGAAGGGTTATCAGATTTCCAGTAGACATACAAAAACAGATCAGCCAATGAGTATTGTTCATGTTCAAGTAGTCTCAGAAGTCTGGGAGTATATTTCATGAAACATTTTTGAAATTCCTTTTTTGAAATTTTCTTAAGAGACAGTTGATGCAGAAACATTAGTGTCATTATTTTTATGTCTGCTGCCATTGCTGGGTTGTTATTAACATTAAGCAATATTACCCAGTTTGATAGCCCACTTCTTTTACCAGCTTTGGCTCTGCATGATCAGTCTTGAATTTCAATCATTCAATTGCATGCCTAAGGAAAAGTCAATAGAATGTGTTCTGACTCTGAAAGAATAAGCCCAAAAGAAGTCTGAATAGTGTTTTCAGCAATAGATGTTTCTCTGGAGCAAGGGTGTAGCTGTAGGCAATAATTCTAAAGAGATAAAGACTCATTTGGAGTTATATGCCCTGGAATGATTATTTAAAAGGAACCAGTTACCTCATCTCAGGGTAGCAGTCAAACTTAGCTGCACGTTGGCATCACCAGGGAGTTTTATTATATAACAATGCTCAGGTCTCAACCCCAGAGAGTCTGATTTAATAGGGCCGTGGGAAAGACTAGAGATTAGACGTTTTAAAATCTCCCCAAGTGATCCTCAAGTGCAGCCAAAATAGTGGTACACTGCTTTAGAGTAATATGATATATTATACATATGCATGTGTACATATATGTACATGTATGCACACATATATGAATTATACATTTATTTTACACAGTTTCCATATCTGTCCTTCCTTGCCTCTTACCATTCTCATCTTGTTCTCTCTAGCCTCAAGTATAATGTTTGGGAAATAACAGCTACTTAATAAACAATTGACAAATGAATAATATTAATAGGTAGGACTGTATTATATGTCATTTGGATGACCAATAGTCTCAGTTTCCCCAAAACAGAGGGACTTTCCTGGATTTGGGACTTGTAAAGCTGACAAACCAGAGTAGTCCCAGGAAAACCAGAATTGTTGGTCACTTTAATGTCAGATACTAAATACTTGCAAGGGTTATTTTTCACATCTTATCAACAACCTTTTGCAGTGGATACTATTATTAACCCCATTTTAGAGATGAGAAAATTAAAGCACAGAGATACTGAGTATCTTCCCTTACACAGACAAGAAATTGTAAACCTGAGATTAGGCTGTAGGCAGCCTGAATCCCAAATCCATGTACTTAATCATTATGCTAAATATATTTCCAATAAAGCTGTGAGTTTTTTGTTTTGTTCGATGCTTTAATGAGTATCTTCCAAAGTAATATTTTTGTAGGTAACTTTTCAACAGGAAAAGTTTCCCCAATCCTTATGTAGACCAATTTCCAGTTGAAGTCTTCCAAATTTATCTCTCCAAAACTATAGAAGAGAACTAGCAAGAAGCTCAGGTAGGGAGACAGAAAGCAAATCCTAGAACTGGAATGAAGGGAGAGTACCCTTCAGCTATCACATCAGCAGACACAGGACCAATCAATCAGAACCAACTGTTTGCCTGGCTGGAGTCTCCAATGCTGAGCAGAGAATCAGGACCAGAGTCCTGGAAGACGTCCCCATCAAGGGAGGTAGTTCCTGAGAAAGGAACCCACACATATGAATGGTATTCCTCACTCTGTAGTTGCTCTGTTTTCATAAAGACTCTTAGTAATAAGTAGGGAGGTATTGGAGCATTACTAAGTAAAGAAAGCACCCTTTGTTTAAAGCCCTCACTCAAACGCTTCCTTTACGCTGCTAACACACCTTCCAAATCTTTTAAAATTCCATCAACAATTTTTAAGCCAAAAAGATTCTATGAGAATTCAGAAAACATTTAGTAAATGTTTAGTAATTTTATCACATATAATCCCTTTATAGACCTGGAGACATCAAAGCTTCTGAACTTGTTTTTAAGGCAAGATGTTTGTATAATATTTGGTCACTCATGCTCATTATCTCAACATAAGATAACCCACATTAGCACCATGTTCTAACCATTAGGAGGGAAGAGTATTATATAGTTTTCGTCTGCTGAAAGAATAGACACACTTAATGTATAGATCATCAGTAACTCAAAGATTGTCATGTTTAAAGGAAAGGAGGCAGAAGTGGTGACATGGGTCCATACCTGAAGGGAGCCTCTTTGTGGAACTGCTCCCAGAACTGTTGCTGTTCGGCATCAAAGGCTGTGCACCTCTGACGGAGGAGGGTAACTTCATTTGCCTGCAGTGGGGCCACATGCTGCCTCACAGTTACGGCCATCTTTTTTATGTTGTTCCATTTCTCGGGCAGCTCCTGCAAAGAAGACCTTAGACTGATGAGACACACATTGTGCTCCCCTTTCCCACAGTCATCTAGACATACCCAGACGTCTTCATCTCCACTACTCTGTGATGCTATGAGTGGTGGTATCCTTTGCTGATTCTCTACCACACTCCTTCCTTGACATCTCCCTGGTGACCCCTCTCACAACTATCATGTACTTCTGACTCAACATCACCCTTTCTTGTCCTCTGTCTATTGGCTGGTAACATTACTCTTTCTTCCCCAAGAGTGTTTGGTTTTCATATTAGTGTAATGTTGGCGTCGTAGAATGTATTTGGTAATATTCCTTCTTCCTCAATTTTTTGAAAGAGTTTGTGTAGGATAGGTATTAGTTCATTTTTGAATGTTTGGTAGAATTCATTTGTGAAGTCGTCTGATCCTGGGCTTTTGTTTTGGGGGAGTGTGTTCATTACTGCTTCAATTTCACTGCTCATAATTGGCCCATTTAGAAGTTCTATTTCTTCTTTGTTTAGTTTGAGGCCTTTATGATCAGAGAATATAGCTGGAATGATTTTGATCTGACTGTATTTGTTGATGTTGGTCTTGTGGCCCAGTATGTTCCAGAAACTTTTCCATCTCTTCTAAATTGTTGAGCTTGTTAACATATAACTGTTCATAGTATTGTCTGATTATTCTTTTAATCTCTTCTGAGTCTGTTGTGATTTCCCCTCTTTCATTTGTGATCTCATTTATTTGTTTTCTCCCATTTTTCCTTTGTTAGTCTGGCTAGAGGTTTATCTGTTTTGTTTATTTTTTCAAAGAACCAACTTTTGGTTTCATTGATTTTTCAGATTGTTTTTTTGGTTTCTATTTCATTTATTTCTGCTTTGATTTTTTATTATTTCCTTTCATCTAGTGGTTTTTGTATTCTTTTGTTATTCTTTTTCTAGTTTGTTAAGTTGGGCAATTAGATTGTTTCTTTGAGTATTTTCTTGTTTGTTGATGTGAGCCTGGATTGCTATAAACTTCCCTCTTATTACCGCTTTTGTTGCATCCTATACATTCTAGAAGGCGGTGTCTTCATTGTCATTCAATTCAAAGTATTTTTTAATTTCCTCTGTAATCTCCTCTACAATCCATTGGTCTTCTAGTAGTGTGGGTTTCAATCTCCATGATGCAGGTGGGTTTCTTGTCTTCTTTTCATGATTAATTTCTAGTTTGAGACCTTTATGATCAGAGAATATAGTTGGAATGATTTTGATCTGACTGTATTTGTTGATGTTGGTCTTGTGGCCCAGTATGTGGTCAATTCTGGAGAATGATCTATGTGCACTTGAGTAAAAAGTATATTATGATTTTTTTGGGTGTAGTGCCCTATACATGTCTACTAAGGTCATGAGTTCTAGGTCTTTATTTAAGGCTCTGGTTTCTTTGTTTATTTTTTGTCTCGTTGATGTGTCCATTGGTGATGGCGGAGTGTTGTAGTCTCCTAATATATATGTATTTTCTTTAATGTTTTCTTTCAGAAATGATAGTAATTGTCTGATATATTTTGGTGCTCCTTCATTTGGTACATATATATTGATGCGTGTTGTCTTCCTTGATGTACTATGCCCTTGATCATTATGTAGTGTCCTTCCTTGTCTTTTTTTTTTTTTTTTTTACCTTTTTTAGTTTGAAGTCTATTTTGTCTGATATAAGTATGGCTATTCCTGCTTTCTTTTTTGGTCCATTAGCTTGTAGAATTGTTTTCTAACCTTTTTCTTTCAGCCTATGTTTGTCTTTTGTTTAAATGTGTTTTCTGGAGACAGCAGAAGGTTGGCTTGTGATTTTTAATACAGCATGCTACTCTGTGACTTTTTTACATTTAGAGTTAAAATTGAATGCTGGAACCTGTATTTACCATTTTGTCTTTTTGTGGTTTGTTTTCCTTTGCCTTATCTTGATGCTCTTATTCATTCTTCTGTTGATTATGGTTTTACTGCTTCTTGAAGTAGTTTTTGGAGTGGGGGTTTGGTCATGCTGAATTTCTAGAGTTTCTGTTTGTCTGGAAAAGTCCATATTTTTTCTATATATGAGTAAGGAAAGCTTTGCAAGATAGAGAATTAGTGGTTGGCACTTTTTGCCTTGAATATGTCCCACTACTCTCTCCTTGCCTGCAGTGTGTCTTCAGAGAAGTCTGATGTTAATCTGATGAGTTTTCCTTTATATGTTAGCTATTTCTTTCCCCTTGACAGCTTCATTATTACCTCTTTGTCTTGGATTCTTAGGAGCCTTACTAGTATGTGTCTTGCTGTATTTCTCTTTCTATCATAGAAATACGGGTTGTGTCTTGCTTCTTGTTTTTCTATTTTCATTTCCTTTTTTAAGCTTGGGAAATTCTCTTCAATTATCAACTTAAATTTATTTTCATTTCCTTTATTTTGCTTGGCCCCCTCCGGAATTCCAATAATTCTTATGTTTCCTTTCTTAATGGTGTCCGAGAGATCTCGAAGTGTTTCTTTGTTTTTTTTCCTTTGAACTTCCCTGTCCTTTTCTAATTTGGTTCTTTGTATTTTTGTGTCTTTGAGAGTACTAATTCTTTCTTCCACTTCATCCACTCTGTTTCTACTGCTTCCCTTATATTCCTGCAGTTCCTCCACTTTCTTTTTTAGTGACTCATTTTCATTCTTCGGTTAATGAATTATTGTCTCATATCATCAATTATTTTTTGTTGATCTTTCTGCTTTTGCATGGTGATGATTCTAAATTATCTTTCTGATAGGCTGAACATTTCTTCTGTGTCGATATTATTGGGTTCTTGTATTTGGTTTTCTTTTTGTGGTGTGACTTTCCCATGTGGACTTACTTGGTTATTTATATTTTTTCTTCTCCCTGTTGTCTGCTTTCTAATTTGTTGTATTTGTTGTGATTGTTTTGTTGGTATTGGCAGGCATCTGTTCGGGATGTCAGTAGCTTTTTTTGAGTGTCCACAGCTGATAGTCAGGTGGTGTTTAACAGTAGGCCCACAGAACAATTACATGGGGTCCCCAACACAGAATTCCCTATTCTATGATGCTGGCGTCCAGTAGGTGCTATCCCAGTGCTACCTAAGTCTGCCTCCTTATGCTGTGAGTCTAATTGGCAGTTTCCAGCCTGTGGATGTGGGGTCAGGGTCAGGCTACACTCTCTCAGCTCTTTTGGGGTTTTCTACCTGGGGAGTGACCTGTCTGGGTGTGGGTTCCTGGGCTCACAGGTGTCCTGGCTCCAGAAAACTCTCCCACTGGTCTCAGTGTGTTTGAGGTGCAAAAGTTAGTCCCTCACCAAGGTTGCCTGCAGTCCCTAATGCAGGGCTCCCTGCCCTGTGAAGATGGCGCCCGTCCCACGTGGTGGATATTTTAAATACAACAATACAACTAAAGTACAGACCTGGGTCATCACCACTCTGTTTTTCAATTACTTCAATCCACTTAACTCCACTCTGAAATCTGGAAACATTCTATTTCTTTGATAAAGAAAACAAACTTTGTACTAACCTCCAGCTGCTTAAACACTGTTTCTGGTAATTCTTGTTCATAGGTCTTCAGCAATTCAATAGTTTGCTTTAAAGGCTCAAACATCTCATCAGTGCTGCTCTGTCGATCTTTAAGAGCCATAAGGTGTCCCATGACCTCAACCAATCCTTTGAAATCTCCTTTTTCAACTTTCTTGAGCAAACCACTTTCACTATTTCTTATACATACTTCAAGGTCAGCCAAGCTAAGCAAAACAAACAGAATGTGAGGAACCACTCTCTTTCTACTCCTCAAGAAGAACATCTATTTAATTTTCCAACAATGATAGCTGCTACAAGTTTTTCTCACTATCTGGAAGTAGAGCACTTCTGTGAAATATTACTAAATGGCATAAAGTCAGGAAGCAATTACCATTAATTTACATGCAAAAAATATTTACGGATTCTCAGACCCAAGAAATAACCTATCACATTCTATCAAGTAACAGATAAAGCCAAAAGTAGCACTAATATCTAGTACAAACAGTAATGTTAGAAAAAAACACAGCCTGTGTAGAAAGTAGTTCCAGGGATAGAATTTGGGGTTACCCCTCTTGCTGCTGAGATGCATGCTGTCTCTAGAATGGCTGCTTCAAAACAAATGCTGTACACTATTCATGTATTTTGCTTTTTGTGGTAAAAGTAAAAACCCTCTTTAGAGGGTTTCATTCAAAAACAATCAGGTACTAATGCAGATCATTTATAAAAGTGAAGTGATATAAAGCAAACTTTTAGAAAGCAGAGGATGCTTACATTGTGGGAAATTTTCATGTACTCAATGGTCTATATAGACTATACCCTGATGTCAGGGATATGGTCCTCCTCAGGAGTGTCAAAATCTTAAATGACATATTAACACCTCTAAGAAGAAGGAGACTTAGGAGACACGATACACTAATCAGATAACAGGTAAATTTGAGAAAGGTCTGGAGGTTATTTACAGGTTCTATATCAATATTAACTTCTTGACAATTGCATATGGTTTTGATTATTATGATGGTTATACAAGGTATTGTTGTTTAGGAAAGTTGAGGAAAGGTAAAATTGAACTTTTGTAATACATTTGCAACACTTTTGTACATCTGAAATTATTTCAAAGTGAAAGTTAAAAACTTAAAATAAAAAAAAAACACTATGGCCTCTAAACTCATACACATTTCATCTTAATGTTGTTATGTTTCATGTGTGTAACAATGGCCAAGTCACTTAATATCTCTAAGACTCAAATTCTTTCGGTATAAAGTTAGAAAAATCATTGCTGCTTATTGTGAGAGTTAAGTGAGATTCAGTCTTTAAAAATATTTATTAAGCATTTACTAAGATCTATTATATCATGTCAGATAACAGATAAAACTGAAAGTAGCAATATCATCCAGTAAACAACAGGAATGTTAGAAAAAGTGCACAGTCTAAGATATAGCTAATAAATGAGCCCTCATATGTTTCTAGATTTTGAGGATATAATGATAAATAAGATAAGCCTTTATGATGCTTACATTCTAGTGGGAAAAATAAAAATGGAAAAAAATCAATAAAATAAATTGCATAGTTTCACATAGTGATCAGCATTATGAGATAAGGGGATAAAAACTTAGGATAGGGCTATCTTCTAAGGAGTGGTCAGTGAAGGCCTTTGTATTGATGGAAGTGATAATTGTAATGACATGATAGAATAATAGAAATAAATGGAAAAGAGTTTTCTAGGTAAAAAGAGCATCATGAGTAGAGGAAATAAGACTGGATTAAGTTTGATATGCTTGAGGAAAAGGGATAAAATAAGGGTGGCAGAAGCATAAGGGGGATAGAAAGTAGTATACAGAGAGAAGAAGGCAGAGAATTAATGAAGTGCCAGACACTCTAGGTCCTTATAGGTCATGGTAAGAAGTCCATATTTATTCCAAGCACGAGAATTCTAAGTAAGAGAGTGACTGATTTGACAACAAGATTTTTCAACAAGACCTGTAGCTAGAAGAGAACAGATTTTAGCTGAAGGTAGTGGTGATGATGATGGTGATAGTAGCATTGGCAGAGGGGACACAAGAACAGAAGTCAGGAGGCCATTAGAAACTACAGTGGTTGTGCAGGTGACTGAAGCTGTTGGCTTTGGCCCAGAGGGTTCACATGAAGAATGGTCAGATTTAAGATAATTTTGCATGTAGAGTCAATAGAACCCACTGAAGGACTGGGAGAGAAATGTGAGGTAATGAGAGAAGTCAATAATGGCTCCTGACAAGAGCTAAGTGATGGTGACACTTAAAAAGATGGGAGACTGTTGGTACAGTGGGTTAAGCAATGCACTATGAAGCAAACCACAGCCACTGTAGCACAAGTTCAATCCCTGCTGCCGGCCGGGGAGGTGATCCTCATGGCAGAGCAGACCTCTTCTGCCTTGCCCACTGCTCCCCTCAGCAGTGTATTTCAGTTAATATGCCTTTTCTGTTTCCCACTCTGTCTTTTGCTCCAGTTCTTATATGCATAAATAAATAAATCTTTTTTAAAAATGGGCATAAATAGCAAGTGCTAGTATTTTGTTGTTTTTTTGAGAAGGTGAGACAATAGAGGGAGAGGAGAAGTGTTAAACCATTTAAAAAGTTTAGGTTTGAGATGCATCACACACAATAAACCTATAAGGGAGGTATATATGAGGAAATTTAATGTAAGGATAGAATTCCTGAGAGATGAGGCAGAAAATATAAATTTGCACAGCACACAGATGTACTTGAAATGGTTGGCACCTATCACTCAGAATATATTTTTACATGGAGGAGAAAGTTCAGGACTGTGGTTTCAGGAACTCTAAAATTTTAAGGTCTAGATGAGGAGATGAACCCAGTCAAGGAGAACAAGGAGGCATAGCCAGCAAGACAGAAAGAAAATAAAAAATGTGAGATGTCCTGAAAGCCACAGGAAAAAACTCATGTAACATAACCTTAAAATATGTGAAAAAAGTGACAGAATTAAAAGAAGAAATTCCACCATCAAAGTGCTAGATGTTTAACACAATTACTTCAGTAGCTGATAAATAAAGCATACCCAAAGAAGACAGGAAAGATGCAGTGAATTTGAATAAAACAAGGTTGTTCAAATAAGCATGCATGGAACATTACACCCAGCAACTATAAAATACACATTCTTTGAGAATGTGAACAGAACATTTATAAAAACTGGCCATGCTGAAGCTTAGAAAGCAAACTACAACAAATTTCTGAAGCTTGTTATTACATATATCACATTCCCTGGCCACAGTACAATTGTTAGAAATTAATAACAGAAATATAACTAGAAGAATCCTATGTATGAATATTTTAATACACACACATACATAATGGATATTAAACATAGTTAGAACTAAATACAATGAAAATATTGCCAATATTTTGTAAGAGACTTGTAAGTATAGGAAAAATTGTACTTAGAGGGTCATTCATAACTTTCAATGTTATATTCAAAAGAACAGAGGGCAGAAAATGAGTAACCAAAGCATCTATCTTATTAGCCAAAGAACAAAAAACAAACCCAAATAATGTAGAAGGAAATTATAAACATGAAAGAAAAAATTAATCAAATATAAATCTAATTGTAATATAGGATCACAGGGTTCATAAGATTGTTCTTTACAAATATCTGACAAGATTAACCAATTAAAGAAGCCACAAAGCATAAACAAAAAATGAACTGAAATGAGAAGAGGGACATAACAATAGATTTTGGAGAGATTAAAGATAAGAGCATATTATAAGTTGTATGACAATAATTTGAAGATTTACATGAAATGAATATATTCCTAGACAAGTATGACTTACTAAGGAATAGAAAGCTTTAATATCCCTACAACCATTAGAGAAATTATAGGTAAAAATCCTGCCACAAAGAAAATAGTAAGCCCAGATGGTTCAATAGGAGATTTAAATCAAACCTTTAAGGATCAGAAAATTTCAATCTTACATCAAGTCTTCCAGAGAATAAACAAGAAATTGGATTAGTTCCTAACTCATTTTATGGAGCTAGCAAAACCACAGAGCAAAAATCAGACAAAGGCAGTGTAAGAAAAATTGAAAGCCAATCTCAATAAGAAACAAGATGCTCCAGTATTAAACAAAATAATGACAAAATCAACCAAGGGATATATTGAAAAGGATAACACTTTGTGTTGTGTTTACCTTAGTAATGCTAGGTTGTTCTAATATTAGAAATAAAATAATATATTCACCACTTTAATATTGAGGGGGACAACAGAATTATCTTAATGGAGTTTAAAAAAGCAATTGATAAAATTTTATATCCATTTATGCTAAATCCTCTTACTAAATTAGGCAACAGAAGGGAAATTCTTTAATCAGAAAAGAGAACACACAAGAAACTCACAGAAAATATTATACTTAGTAGTGAAACATTGAAAGCATTCCCTTTAAGATCAGAATGAGACAAGGATACTTGTTATCACCACTTTATTCAATACCATACTGCAAGCCCGTGTGGAAAGATAAAAAGTGATAAAACGTATTTTTAAAACACTGGAAAAAACACAACTTTCATAGATGTGGATGTGATGACTAATGCATACAATGAAGCCCTGAGAGTACTCAGATAAATTATTAGAATAAGTTAATTCAGCAGAGTTGTCTGATAAAAAAATCAATGTATAAAAATCAATTCCATTTGTACAGAAAATGTGATTTAAAGTATCATTTATAGTTGGAACCAAAATATATACCAAGGAATAAATCTCAACAAAGATATGAAAATTTTTAAAGGTAACAATTATAAAATCTCATTGAACGATGTTAAAGATGTAGATAAATGCAGAGAGAACATGTGCTAGGACAAAAATACTCGATATTATAAGATGACAATTCTCAAATTGATCTATAGTTACTGCAAATATAATCAAAATCTCAATAGATTTTTTTCTTATACATTCTGATTAGTAAGGACAAAGAATTGTTGAGACATTCTGAATGAAAATGAACAAGGAGGGGAGGGGACTTGCTCTGTCAGATATCAAGATTTATTACAAATCTATGTAGTAATTAGGGGTAGGTCATATTAATGCAACAGCAGACAAGGGATTACTGAATGTGAAAGATAAAACTATCATTAGGATCTCAAGGCAAGGAAGAATTTATTTATTTATTTGTTTGTTTTCAGATTGCCATAGGTCACAGAATTTAGTATTTTTTTTAAGATTTATTTAATTATATTTGACATTATTTGTAGTCCCCAGGGAATTCCCACCACCATTTCACTCGTGCACCATCACCTCAGTCCCTTGTGCTATTTCTGTCCTCATCCTAGTCTCAACCCACCCCCCCACATTGAAAGTGATCACTGAGGGGCCTCCCTGGTAGTGCAAGGGGTTAAGTCACTATGTAGCTACCCACAGCCATTGCAGCATGAGTATGATCTCTGGCCAGAGAGCTGACCCACATGGCCCAGTAGTCCACTCCTGCCTTGCCTGCTGCTTCACTCAGCAGTGTGTTTCTTGAATCTACCTGTTCTGTTCCCTACTTTATCTCTGGTGAATCTACTCACCCCCTACACCTCTATCCTATACCTCAGTTCTTATATGCATAAATAAATAAGTCTTAAAAAACAAAAAGAAAGCGATCACTGAGTGTAGGGATCATACTTCTCAGTGGGGATGGGAGGAGAGATTCTGACTGTAAAGATTTACAGGGAGAAGGTTAAGGTGAATTGATTAGGGACCTATTGACCAATTTGGTTATTTATCTGGAGGTTGATATTCTGCACTGGAGAGCCTGAAGCAGAGATGGGTAGTCTGAGCCCAGAGTAAACAGACAGAATTTCAGGTCCAGTCTGTTGTATGGATAAAATGGCACAGACAGGCATCAATAGTGTGGGGATTTAGTGACTTACACATTGCACAGCTGGATAATCTGAGACAAGGAGTAAGTGGAAGAAATAAAATCTAAGAGACCCATTAGACCCCCTCTGCTTTTCAGGCTTAAAGAGATTTCACAGCCAGAACTGTGAAGGGAGTTTGGATATGCTATTATTGTATCGAACATTATTTACCACTTACTGAGTGCCTCTCACACATTGGGAACCAAACAGAAAATAAAACAAAAAGAGGGCATGTTTAGTGAACAAAGGAAAGAGGTGTCCAAAAGCTTGGAACCTCCAACCAGTTGCTTTAGTTTTTAATTTAAGCAACTAGCCCATGGGGAAAAAGGAAGAAAATTAAAAAACATGGTGTTCCAGACAGTCTGAGATGTTGGAAAACAGCTAGAACAAACATATTACCTGTTTGTGACATAGTCAACAAGATGCTGTTTGAACATGAGACTCCACCTCTTAATTATATTCAGCAGAGATGCTTTAAAGGGCCGTACATCAATCTTCATCCATCTGTCAAATACCTTGGTGGGCTCTAACCTGCACACATCTTCATAGAGCTTTTCATAGGAGTCAATCTGTGCTTTAAACTGATGGAGGAGGGGTGGGTTCTCTGGGATACCATCTTCTGCATGAGCTTCAATCTCCTCAGGTGTGAGGACATGACCATACAACAGAAACTGGCTCAGAATTTCCTTCCGGTCCTCCACATAAAGGTAGGAATATTGGCTGAAGGTATTCCGATAGCTATAACAGAGGGCCATCATGCTCTGGACTCTTTCCATGAGCAAACTCCGCATGCTTACCAAATCAGCCATACCTTCCATGTCAACCTGGAGGAGCAAGAGAACAGCATGCAGTTTACATTAGTACTTTGCAAGAAGTTCCAGATTTGGGTGGAGGGCAGGGTGACTATAGATTCAATACCTGATAGTGGGGAGAGCCATTTTGTGAGGACAGTCGTGGCACCAAAGATGATATTCCAAAGATGCTGTTGACAAGACCCTCAACAATGTCATAGAAGCCACCCTTCACTCCAGACTCCAAAGATGGATAGAAAACTAATTCTGGGATTGCTAAACTCAGCTGTGCTTCAAAGATTGGGGTGAGTCCTGCTTTACATTCTGAAAGTCAAGGAAAATAAACAAAACAAACAAGAATGGGTAAAATGGGCACAGTACAGTACCCAGAGCAGCTCTTTCCATTCATGTATAGGAAAATGGAAATGTAAATTTGCTAACACACTAGAAAAGGTAAGGGAAATGTAAATTTGCTAACACACTAGAAAAGGTAAGGGTAATGGTGCTATAGTGTTTATAAACTGGGAAACCATTAACATTTTAAATAGGTCAATTCTTATGCAAGGCTGTCCTGAGTATTGCAGAATATTTACTCTTCTTGTGCTCAGGGAGTACCCAAGCCAGTCCTCTTCCATATTCCCAAGTGGTTTCTGGGAGGTGAAGAGTTGGGGAATGGAGGCAGTATAGCCTCTGGCTGAGAAGAGGTTCATTTTCAAAGTTAATTTCTGGCAAGCCGCTGATTTGTTGTTCCTAAGCAATTCCATTAACAGCCAGTAGGGGAGTGGGAGTCTTCCAGTCTATGATTCTGTGGTGTGGGCATGAAAAACAAAGAGGTTACAGTTCTGTGCTTTCCCACACACAAAAAAAACTTATTTTAATTCTGTAGTTCTGTAGTGATAAAAATTTTAAAAACAGTATAAATAATTAATAAATCCCTGATTACATGCTAGACTAAACTTGCCTTTGTAAATTTGTATCAAAATACAACATGAAGCAAGATATTTCAAATACAAGATAAATGCTTAAACATTTATCAGAAACACTTAGTTTCATATATCTTTTGTTTTTATTTATTTATTTATTAAAATATTTTAAAATTTACATATACTTGCCATTAATTGTAATCCCCATGTATTCCCCATCACCATCTCACCAGTGCACCATCACCTCAGTCCCTCATGCTCCCATCTTCCCTCAACCCTCCCCCTCCCCTCCCCACCAGGTGTCCCCAGTCTGTCCTTGTCTCCTCATTTTTGGTTCATATATCTTTTGACTGAGAAAAATTTTTGGTGATTATTTTTTAATTTAAAAAGTAAGTCATATTTAAGGCAAACAACAACAATAACAACAACACATGAGTACTAGTACCAGTGATTGTAGAAATATTTAAGATGCTGTTATGTCTGGATACCATGGGTGGTGGAGCCTGCACATTGAAATCCAGTATCCCCCTTCTTTGCACAAATGGTTATAAATGGGCATGCAGCATTTCCCAGCCCTACTTTTCAGTCACGTGTGAAAATATGATTCCCTCACTGGTGGAGTGCAGGAAGAAGTGATGGGTGCCACCTTGGGGTTGAGTTCCTGAGACAGCAGATTAGTCTTTTTTATGCAATCTTACACCCCTATCTCCCCTCCCCTTAGTGCCTGTATGAGTTTCAACCATAGAAATGAAGACAATCCCTTAGAGAATGGAACCATAGGATAGAAGGAACCTTCCCACTATCCTAGTGCACTCACATAGGACTAGTACCTGACGGATACATATCTTGGTCCCTTAAGCCATATTATTGATAGTTTTTGTTACTATAGCTTAGCCATTCACATTAACTAAAACACTGGGATCCTGAAAGATAGAGACTTGCTTTTAAAACTGTGGAATAGATAAGTTTGCATTATTGGATTCAGGAATGTCCCACAAATACATATTTAACTTAAGGGAATGAGAGTTTACCAATAGTATGGTAACTACACTACTATAATGAAAAAGTTAAAAAACTATATTATGCTTTACATACGTACTCATGATACAGTCTTTATTACTATATGCATTAGATATTTATAATTTAATATGCCAGGTTGCATATAATTTATAGGGTTTAAAAGACTTTTCAAGATTGCCTTAACTATATGACATTTGTGCCCCATGGGCTGACATGAGAAACTAATGCCAATGTAAGATGCCATGCCAGTATCATTAGTATATAAGCCAGACTGTTGTGATAGTTCACAACCTTAGTACAAGTAAATCATTTTAAGAGTTAAGAAAGTAAGGAAAATTTTTGCATAGAGTGGGCTGCACTTAACCTGGGTAGAGTTTGTACTTTGAGAGATGATAGATGACTGGGAGGCCAGCCCAAACCATGGCAATGGTACTCACTTGATCAGCATAAGAAGCTGAAAATGGCAAGATGGACCAGAGAAAATGAAGCTGACATACTAAGCTATTGCAAAGGATCAGAGTGATTTTATTCTTTCCAGAGGCTACACTTTTCAGACTCCTTTACCTGCTTTCAGATAAGCAACAACGCCTTTTAAATTTTACCAATAGCTTTTCAGCTCAGGGAGTTGCTACAGTATGAAAAAAATATGTTCCCTCCCATTTCCAGGTAGGGAAAGTAACACTGACAGTCTTGAAGAAATACTACTGTGCCTTCTCTTTATCTTCTTGCTCCCATCCTCTCCTTCCCACAAGAGGAGGGCAAGTAAAACATCAGATGATCCATATTTGGAGAGCTAGATAGCCACTAGTCAAAGATAGAGTCACTTCATTAAGATCCATCTCTCATGATGGGCCTATCCTCAGGTGTGGCTGGGTATCTTCCTAGAGCTTCTAGGGATACTTGGGCCACAAACATCAGAGATTTAGCCAGTTCACTAAGGTAAATAGTATAGGGTTGCTCTCTAAGAAGCAGTTCTCCATTCTCAGTGCCTATGGTCCACATTCCACTGGTTACTTGTCTCCAGGGTCAAGAAGGTGATCTCTCACTTTGTTGACTATGCTGAGCACCTGTATCCTTTCCTAGATCTTTTTGATTTAGGATATCCCTCCTCCCTGCAAGCAGAGATCATGTCTCTGATGTGTTACTCACTCCGCCTAACAAGTCTATCAGAAGTTTGCCCATTTGAATTACATCCAGTGTGTGCCTTGTCCTCTCTGTATTCTACATGCACTCTCTTACATGTGTTGCATTTCTGGACGCTGATATTGGCCTACCTATTTTAATTCTGCATTTGATTTTTTCTTTACGTTGAACTTAGTGTCTTAAACTCTGATCTCACTTTCATCCTTAAACTTCAAAATATTTACTTCTGCTTTCTCAATTTAGCTAATTTTTTAACACAACCCTTGCTAATCATCTCATAATCAACCGGATTGTGAAGAATTAATTCAACTGTAGTACTGAACCTTCTGCCTTTTCCTTCTCATCACTTAGTAGCCAAAGTAAGCCCCTATTATATCTTTGACTCTGTTCACCATAGGTCAGTTATCTACTATAAAGCCTTTAACAATCTTTTCAACAGTTTCACAGACTGCCCATTACTTTCTTAACATTACTTTTCCTTCTAACAGTAACCATAACTACAGCTTCTTGGCTGACTTTCACAGTAAAACTTCTATTTCTACTACTTAACCTGGCTATTTACAGACTCTCCATAGTCTCAAAAGGCTGCAGAGATGAAGTACATGAAGCTTGAAGCACAGAATGTCCCCCTCCCATTCCCATGTGTCACTCAAGATGAAGTCATTATTAACTATCACCTCACTGAAGCTTGATTTAGGTTGAATTAGCTTTTATGTTTTTGCTTTACTATGGGCTTCATTATCTTAAGAGCATGAGTTTTAAAGATTTGGAAGTCCTTTCTCTTAGAACAATTTAGAACTCAGTACGTTTGCTATCTTATTGTATATAATTGTGTATATTGTATATATTAACATATTAACATATTGACATGTTGTGTTATTAACACAACATTTGGGGAAAGTCATAGAACAATCAGTTGCATTTCAGTATAATTTAGCAGATGCTATTACTGTTATCCTTTCAGTAATAACCCACATCCCTGAGACAGTAACTACCAGTATTTTCCAGGAGGTACTTGAGGGAGCACTCAATGGCAAGAAAGAATCCATCCAACAACATATTATCAATGTAATTAACATAAGTCTTCCAGATATTGGAGGTTGGGTCTGCTGAGAACAGATGCAAGTTTTCCTACAAAATAAAGAAGAATGTAAGTGAAAAATGTTTAGTAAAATGAAGAACTAAAGAAATGCTCATTAATGGCAATAAAAGCAACACATGGAGGAAATAAGCATTAATTTGAAGTACTTGGTATTTACACAGGCATCAACTCTGTTCTGTCAAATAGGTATAACCACTGATTAAAAGAACACGAAGTTAATCCATCAAGGGAATACAGTGTCTCATCCTGACCTTGAGAAAGAAGGACAGAGTCAGGCTACCTTCTCAGGAGGAAGACCAATGGGTATAGTGTACGCTTCATAAGTGTTGATAGCCATAGAATGGAAGAAGCTGTATAGCAGAAGTTAGGATGGAAGAGGAGGTAATACTAAGGGCAAAAGACATTATGATTCAAAGCTTATTTTAAAAAAATGGTTTGCAACAAGTGAAGCATTTCCTAGAGAATGCTTAGAAATCAGTTGGATCGATTTGTTGTTGGCTAGTTAATATTAAATATAAACCTTTCTCATCTGAATGACTTATAAAACAAATGTCTATGCTCTCATTATTCTCCCTCTCCTGCCTCCCTCTCCAGTCTCTTCGCTATCTCCCCACTTCCCTCTTTTACATGATACAGTTCTGACCTGGTAATATGTAAAGTACAGTAACCTATTTATCTTCTATCTTCAGAGAAAGTAAGAATTTTTTTATTAATTATGAAGAAAAAAACTCTTTTTTTCCTACATCATTGTATTCCCCATAGTTCTCCTGCCATTGTATCAACCATGAACCATCATCATATTCCCTTACGTTCACCCCTCTCCTGTTTTGTACCCCCCTTCCTAGCCCCTCCTTTGCTCTATGCCTCATTTCTATGGTCAGCTTGCTATTGTTAACTTTTTATTGATTAATGTAATAAATAGAACTACATTAATTTTTTTGTAGAAGTATATTTTCAAGGTGACTGACACTCCTTTAGGAAACACTAACATGTTGAAATTCCTCCTGAATTAAAAAAATATCTCATGATATTACCTTTAAGTGACAAAAGTATTAAGTGTGCTAACTATACCTTCCTTCCTAAGTAGATTTCAGATTTGCTTAATTATTTAAGCCCATTATACTACAGTGACAATATAGAGTTGCTCTCAGGTGTTAAGCATATATTATATGTTTGTCTATTTTTATATTTTAAAAATTAGTTGTTTTTTTTTACTAGATACTTCTTTTTTTTTCTTAAAATATTTTAAAATTTACATATACTTGCCATTAATTGTAATCCCCATGTATTCCCCATCACCATCTCACCAGTGCACCATCA
>JAGFMF010011456.1:5779128-5798744 GCA_019455555.1 Galemys pyrenaicus
GATGTGGTACATATACACAATGGAATACTATTCAGCGATCAAGAATAAAAAACTAGGGACATTTGTAGAAACATGGATGGAACTAGAAGGAATCATACTCGGTGAAACAAGTCAGAAGGCAAAAGAAAAATATCGGATGACCTCGCTTTTAGGAGGAATGTGAAAAAACAAACAACAATCAAAACAAAAAAGAAAAAGGAAGAAAACAAAACAAACAACAACAACAACAAAACAACAACAAGAGAAAACTAAAGGAAATGGGCAATCATAACCAAAAACAACCAAACAATCAAATAAGAACTCAACAAGATCAAAAGATTAAAGATAAACCCAAGGGACCATGGGGGTGGGTGGAGGGAGGGGAGGGCAAAGACGGTGATGAGATGTAAAGAGCACAAGGGACTGAGGTGACGGCGCACGGGTGAAATGGTGGTGGGAACCCACTGGGGAAAAAAACGATGCCAAATGCAATTAAATACAATAAAATTTTTAAAAAAGTCCAATTAAAATTTTGAATGCTTTTTCCTGAAAAAGCTTAGTGAAATTTATGTGGGACCTCCCTGGTGGCGCAGCGGGTTGAACGCAGCACTGTGAAGCATCCCCAGCACAGAAGCGCGAGTTTGATCCCAGGGAAGGGAGGGGACCCACATGGTGCAGCAGACCTTTTCTGTCTCACCTAGGGCAAGACATCTGCCTTTTCTGCTCCCCACTCTGTCTCTGGTGCATCCTCTCACCTCCTGCAACTCTGGCCTGTACCCCAGCTGTTGTATGCATAAATAAAAAAAAATCTTTAAAAAAATTTAAAATAATAAAATTTATGTGAATATGCAAAGAACCTATTATAGAATTATCTTGAAAAAGATATTAAGTTGGATAACTTGAACTACCTGATTTTTAATAAAGCTATAATAATAGAGTGTGATATTGGCATTTTAGGAAGTATACATTTCATATTGATATTTTACACATTTATTTGATCTCTAACAAGGTACTAACAATTCAATTCAAAAGGTACCAAATTTTTCAAAAACTGAAATGTTATTAGAATGTTTGGATACTTATATGTAAAACAATAAATTCAATCCCTGTATTGTCTAGTAAATGAAAACTAATTCAAGACATATTACACACATACATACAAATTTACAAATCTTAAGTATTTTCTGGAGTTTGCCTTTGATTTTCTTAATTCAAAGACAGCAACTCTATCTTGCACTTTCTTGATATTCAAATAGTGCCTAAAGAGTTTTGGAAATGTATTTAATGGATAGACACTAGATGATGGGTAGATGCGTAAATAAATGGGTAGTTGAATGAAAGAAAGGCGGATTAAGAAATTGGTGTCTGGGGGTCTCCCTGCTGGTGCAAGTGATTAAGGTGCAGCACTGTGAAGCTGTGCACAGCCACTGCAGCATGAGTTCAATTCTCAGCCAAAGAGATGACCCACAGGGCACAGCAGACCTTTCCTGTCTCACCCAGAGCAAGACATCTGCCTGTTCTGCTCCCCACTCTGTCTCTGGTGAATCATCTCACCCCCTGCACCTCTGGCTTGCACCCCAATTCTTGTATGCATAAATAAATAAATCTTTAAAGAAAGAAAAAAGAAAGGAAATTGGTGCTTGGATTCCACACTATGTTTGCTGAATTACTGGACATATGACCGAAGGGGTTAAAAATATATCAAGTTGAGAGACTCTATCTTCCTAAGCCATAATTATGGTAACTATCCCTTTTACTGGTCATCATTAAAGCTTAAGGTTCAACATTTTATTGTGCTTTAACCCATAGATAACCCAAAAATAACAACTGGGATTTGTTATTGACTTTATGCATGAGATCAGCTTGTCAGCCTGTCCTATGACTACTTCGTTAGATTCAGAGCTGGTAGTCTGTATAGCTCTTCAGTCTTTGATGACAGGACATGAGTTTGCCCTAATCACAATGCAGAACAGAGACTTGCTGTGTGAAGGGCAACACTCTGCATTTTTATTCTCTTTATCAAATGCAGTTAGGAACACACTGGTAATTTTTTATCTTTCAGACACTGTAGAGCTAGGTTATGAAGATGATACTAGGGTATCATACTAGGGTGTGTGGCCAATTTGGGGTTGCTAACATAGTAGATAATTTAGGATTCTGTCCTTGACCTCTCCTTTCACCCTCTTAGGGTTTGGTGTAGATCTTAAACCATGTGACAACTAACAGTTGTCATCATTAAGATGGTATTAATTTTGACACACTGAAACTGGAATGTGACTTTTCACTCCCCTTAGCTATTAGCTTTAGTTCTTTTACTGGCTGTATAAACTTCAAACCCTGATTGCTGAAGATACAACGTTTATTTATTTTTCTAATTTCCGAATTACTTCTTGTATCCAAAACACTTCTTGCTGCTTTCCCTAGACCCATGGCATGTGTGTCTGAGAAGTTGGTTATTACCTGAACAAGGGCATGGATCTTAAGACCAGATTCTTTAATGAGATTGTAATATTTTTCCATTCTATCATGCTGATCGTCCATAGAAAGAAGGCATTCCTTTTTTCCATCTTTTCTCTTAAATATTGGAGACACCCATGTTGTCATGATATTTTGAATCTCTTCCACATTGTCTTTAGTTCTCTGAATTCTTTGTTCAAGATCATGAATACTGTTGGTAATTTTAATGACATAATCGCAAATGCCTGCTCCACAAAAGAGAAATAAATGATAGAAATAGTTTTTAGAGATATAACTAAAGGTCTAGTTGCTATAAAATATATGGGATTTAAAATTATGGATTTTATAAATCTTTCCTGCATAGTTTATTTCACTATCATCAGAGAATTTTCCTAACTAATTATGGTAAAAATGTAATTTTACCAAAATGTAATGTAAAAATTACATTTTTACCATAATCCTGATTATGGGGGAAGAGAATGAGTTAATGCTTGCCTACCAAATACAAAATAAGACTTGGAACAGAGAAATAAACTTACAGCCCCTTTATTTAAGATGTTTACAGTCTAAGAAAATTAAGTAACAATGATAATATAGACACAGAGTGCCCACTGTGTGCTGGAGACTGTGACAGGTCACAGAGCCCCTGAGTCCCTGAAATACGTGACAAGAAATATTTCTAAAAATACCAATCATATCTGAAGAAAAGGCAGATAGAAATACCAGTGCTCCTTGCCTTCTCTATTTTAGACATCTGTCTAAGAAGAAGGTAGAGTTGTATTTCAAACTCAATTGAGATTACAGAGGAGTAATTTGAGGTTCTACTTACTTTATTTATACTCAATTCCCACCCTTTCCCCCATTCTTCCCTGTTACCTTCTGTTTTCCAGTTCATAGTCTCCTCTGCAGCTCTCAGGCAGAAATCAATATTTTTCAGCTCTTCCTCCACTAATGGAAATTCCACCTCCAGCAGAGTTTTCATAACCTTGTTGTACCAATTTGCCATCAATTCCAAATTAGCCACAAGCTGCCGATAAAATTCCCTGGAGGAGAACATGGCTGCTGCTGTCTCAGGGATGTGCATCATCTGCCTAGGTTCAAGATAACTCATTTCTTTCAACACTGAAATCAACTGGAGAAAAGAATCAACATAGGAGGCTACATTTTTGTGGCAGTAAGTAGCAATATGATGGACAACTTCAGAAATGAAAAGTCAAGCAGATGTGACCCAATGAAATAATAGAGGACCCCAAAAGGGTTCTAGGTACTCTCCTCCTCACCCCTTGCTTATTATGTTTATATTTGAACTTATAAGGTCTGATGTGTATAGGTTTGGATGAGAAAACAGATACCAAGTCACAGTTTCTCCCTCCATCTCTACCCACTCCTCTTGTCCAGATTAAAACTCCCCTGACATCTCCCTCTAATGGTGTTGGGCCAGTTCTTCATTGTCATCCCCCCTCAGGACTAGGATAAATGCTAACCATTTGATAGGGAAATGAGCTCAGAGTCAGTTCACATTAGAAGCTCAAAGTAGATATTTTAAAAGTTTAATGTAAAAATTACAAAAAAAAATTAAAAGAAAATGTGGGGATTATATAATATTGAGATAGAGATGGTCATTCCAAAAGCCACAATAAAAGATAAATTTTACCTTGCATGCAGAATGCACATAAAGGACACATACAATAAAATGGCACACATAATCTGGTCAAAAAACATTTGTAGCTTATTTCTTAGTAGTTGACAAATATTTTCAAATATTCTAGCAAGTTCACAGGAAAATAGAAGACTCCCACCAGAAAATAGGCACAGGACATGTACAAGCAGTCCATGGTAAAAACATAAATTGTTGATGAGCGTGTGAAAAATGTCCTACTTTAGTAATAGTAAAGTAAATACAAATGAGATATAATTAGTTCAACTTAGTTGAACAAGTTGAAAGTGATTTGAAGGACTGAATGATATCCTACTGCCAGGAGAATGAATGAGTTCCATTTCCTGAAGAATAGGTAGATTATATGCATGAAAAATCTCAAATTATAAACAACTTCAGCTCACTAATTCCATTTCTAGGCATTTATCCCAAATAATAATCAAGAATGGATATAATAATAACAAAAGATTTTTACTATAGCATTGTCTATGCTATATTTTATCCAGTTTAGTATGGGAAAAAAGCTAAGGAAGAAGAAAATATGTGGTTAATCTATAAACATATGCCATTTTCAGAACTGTTAAAATGTTAAAAATAAAAAAGGTACATCCCAGGATTAAAGAGGTGCAGATATATAAAACTAGAAAATAATTTAAATGCCCAATAATATCACTTAAAATAACTTATAATAGGGCCTCCCTGGTGGCACAGGGGTTAAAATCTCATCACTATTAAGCTACTGCCAGCCACTGTGGCATGAATTCAATCAAGCAAGGGAACTGACCCACATGGCTCAGCAGACATCTCCTGTCTCCCCCGCTGCTCCCCTCAGCAGTGTATTTCAGTAGATCTTCCTGTCTTGCTCCCCATTCTGTCTCTGATGAACACTCTCACCCCTCACACCTCTGACCTGTATAACAGTTCTTGTATGCATAAGTAAATAAAAATAAATCTTTTAAAAAATTTACAATAAATAATTTACATAAACATACAGATGTGTTTTCTCCCATGCATTTCTTATCCTGTCTCCATGTAAGTTTTGCTATATTCCTTGAAGCTAGAAGTAAAGAAGGCAACTCTTCTTTGCCTTCTCTTTGTAGTTGTCTCCCCACAACACAGATTATAATTCAGGTACCTATCCCTTCTCCCCTTTCTTACTTTCACTCCTCTTCTCTCTTTCTTTCTCCTTCTTTCACTTACAAACACTGGTAAAGCATCTGCTATGTGCTACACATTGGGAAATTGAGTCCTCACCCTTGGAGTGTAGAGAGGAGGGATTCACCTTCAATACTGCCTTAAACTGAGGACTTACTGAAAGAGTAACATCTAAACTGAGGCCAAATTTGTAATCCAGATGCTCATCTCTTTGAACATTTAATATTCAATACTGCTCACAGTGAATGCTGATAAAATTACTCTGGAGAGCTAAATGAGTTAAATGACAGACTCATGTCTTGCCAAGGTGCAGAAATGGATTCTTTAACTCCCTTTGTTGATTTATCCCAGTCAAAATGGATGTTCTATCTAAACTACAGTTTTCTCAAAAGACAATAATTTGTTATCAGTTTAGTGTTCAGTTCTCTCTGCACTGCATTCCTGGAGAAGATAATATCAAGACAGAAATAGATAACCGCTCTTAGCTCAGTGTGGCCAAAATATATTTTTTTATCTTGATGATGTACTTCCTGATATGATCTAAGTTGGGATTATTCTTTTCTTCAGCACTATATTTTAAATTAATTTATCATCTCTATATTTTACATTATGGTTCATTTTTGGGCAATATTTGCTTTCTCCTCTCAGGTATAGTCCCCATAAAATTCCACCATCAATTCACCCATGACCATCACCATAGTCCCTTGTGGTCTTCCCTCTCCTGAGTTTTGATCCCTCTCCTTCCCTCTTTCCTGCTTAATGTCTCTGATTTATAGTTGCCTGTTAATTTTGTTTATTTATGTGTTATTATTATTTTCCTGATCCCTCATTTGGCCCTCTATGTTCCTCTCATAAGTGCAACCATCTGATATTTTTGTTTTTCCTTTTGACTTATTTCACAGAGCAAAAACCTTTCTAGCTCCACCAAGTTATCATTGTTGATTGCTGAATAGTATTTCTCTCTGTATATATACCACATCTTCTTGATCTAGTCATCTATTTTTGGGCATTTGTATTGTTTCCATATCTTACCTATTGTAAATAGCAACTCTAAGATTAAATAGCAGCACTAAGATTTTAAATAATGCTATTGTTCATACTACTGTCCTGTCCTTTCTGATCATTGATAGCAGAGTTTCTCCCCCTCAGCACTATTGATATTTTTGAGCAAAAACCTCTTTGTTGTGGGGAGCTGCCCAGTGCATGTAGGAAGCTCAGCAACCCTGGTATCTGTCTGTTATATGCTATTACCAGCCCCTCCATTGACAATCAAAATATCTCCAGGATGACAAAGTCATGCCCATTGACAATCATTACTCTTAATTCCAAAGCTTATTTCCAAAGCTTCTCCTTTGAGATTTATTGTACCCTATATTCTGAAGGTAGATTTTTTTTTTGCATGTGGAAGTTCTGGCTCCCAATTATCTTGTGTTCCTTGAGAGCAGGAACCAGGTATTACACTTGGCCGACCCTCTGATGTCTAGTCAACGGCCTTCATATGCAGTGTGTATTTAATGTAGGTTGAATTTACTGTTTGGTAATAAATGGCCAGTGCTATTTTACAATATTTCCTGTCTTGAAAATCAAAGCAAATATATTACAAATATAATTTGGAGAAGAATAAGACAACCACGGGCAACAGAAGAAAACACAACAGTACAAGATTCTTCTTAAAAAGAAAACCCAAGAAGATTCTATGTATTCTTATAAAAAGTCTCTTTGCTTTTGTGATCAACAGAAATTAATGAAACTCTTCAGGGACTTAAAAGGAAGTGATTGCCACCTGACTTACCTGTGGGCTAAAATTGACAGTGATCTGCTTTGTCTCTGGGTCACGTTTCAAAAGTGACCTAGAAAGGTTGTACTGTGACTTCTCTGATACAGTCTGACACCAATCCTCATAAAGTCTTATCTCATACCTGCAAGGATCAGAGACAATGACCACCTCATAGGCACCCTCCAACTGTACAATATCTAGCAACTATATACTGAATAGAGATATATATAAACCATATGTAAACTTATATAAATAAAAGTATAAAATATAGAGCAACTGAAGATATATATATACATAGCATATATTTCTAGATGTAGGTATTCTCTGCTTTTTTGAAAGTTCACATTATGTCACTTCACTTTCATGAGAGACCTACATTAATACCTGTTTTTGCCAGTCTAAAGAAGTCAAGGGAGGATTTTCATCTTTAGGTCAAGAGACAAAGAGCAAAAATAGTGTTCAGTGTTTGTTTCATAGCCATCATTGTGGAGGCAGTCTGCAACCTGAGCAGCGAGAAGGGTCCCTCCCAGCCCTGGAACTACTTTCTATAGACTATGTTGTTGTTGGTTTTTTTTAATTAATTTTTTTCTACAGTGTTTACTTTTTTTTCTAGGTGTAGTCCCCATAGAGTTTCCACCACCAGTTCACCTGTGCACCATCACCATAGTCCTTTATGCTCTTCCCATCCCTGCCTTAACCCTAATCCCTCCTTCTTCCCTGCAAAATCTCTGTTTTGTAGTTATCTGTTCATTTTTGTTTTGTTTTATTGTGGATTTTTTCTTGTTGTTGTTGATGTTATTTTTTCCCTTGATCCCCTATATTCCTCCTGTAAGTGAGACTATCTGGTATTTTTCTTTTTCCTTCTGACTTATTTCACTAAGCATAATCCCTTTGAACTCTATCCATGTTTCTACAAATGACTCTAGTTTATCTTTTTTGATTGCTGAATAATATTTCATTGTGTATATAAACCACATCTTCTTGATCCAGTCATCTATTTTTGGATATTTGGGTTGGTTCCAAGCATAGATATGTTTTTATCATATCATTCCTGTTTTTATTATATTGAGTGTTGTTTTAGGTTTTAAGTGCTATTTGCTACAATTTGGTGGGGGTGGGCGAGGGTGACAGGAGAATGCCAGGGAAGATGAGTAGAGTTTGGACAATGAGGTATGAGTGGATATTCCTGGCAGAAAAAACAACTTTGCCAAAGGGTAAAGATGAGAAAGAGCAGACAGTGTTCTGGGAGTGAAAATTAAACAGTGCACCTGAGGCAGGAAGGAGTAAGGGTCAAGGGAGAGGGAGGCAAAGGCCATGTCAGGAATGATTCCAATATCACATTGAGATGATGGGAGGCACTGAAAGGCATCCCATCTGGGTGATGTGATGACATTATCAGATTTGACAACAGTGTAGGCATTAGACCCAGCCCCAAAAGATTTACTGCAGCTTTAAAGAATGAGTACATATGAAAATATGCAAATTTTTATTCTTATGCTTTCTCCATGAAAGGAATTGGGAAATATTTTTAAAATTTATTTTTTCTTTGTAAAGCATGAATGGTTGCTTTCTACTTAGTGAGCAGCTGCTGCGATTTTCCACGATACTGATCTCAGAGTACCACAGGAGCACCTCCCTTCTCCTAGCTCTGCCAAGTTCATGCTCCCAACAAAACTACACTGGAGAAGTGTCTGTTTCTAGAATAGAGCTGCATTCCCCAGAGACCCAGTGTTTGCAGCCCAGAAACGCTGTACTCACAAATATTGTGGTTATAACATGAAACACCAAGTGACATTTCACAGCCACTGAGGAATCTGAACGAGCTCAGAACTTCTTGTTCTGAGAAGAACAAGGCATTGTGGGGGCTATGCAATTTGCAGAACACTACAATCCCAAGAGCTGCTTACTTTTCCAGCAATGAGACCATATCTTCATATTTTTGTATCATTCGCTTTCCTTCAGCAGATTCCATGCAACTAGCCACATAAAACAGAGAAAAAAATACACTTAATTAGAAACCAAAACAAGGATCTGAGTCACAAACTACACCTATAAAGAAGAAGAGACTGAAGAGCTTTCAGAGCTAGTTTTCAAAAGGCCCTAAATGAGCAGGTGCTTTTCTCCTGAAACATCCACTAGATGACCACTAGAGGGCATCTGCACTTCCTGAAATACAGGTAATCCCACAGGTGACAGGGCTGCAGAATCTTTACCCCCACCCTACTCTGGTTGAGTCAGCCACGCACAGGTAAATGAAGTCCTCCAACTATGGGACTAAAAAGGAAACTGAGGCATGAAATAATTGTAGGTGATATTTTCTGTATTTAAGATAAAAATGTCAATATTCTCGATATAAAGATAACATATGTTTGTGTATATATGTGTGTGAGTGCGCGCACGCGTGTGTGGTAATGTTCACAAACACACGCAGACTTCCATGTGAATGCTGAGGACCATAGAGGACATGAACACACTCTGGCCTGAGGTCCTAGTACCCATAACTGCTCCCCTTGTTTTGACACTCTCTTACAATAGGAAATAAGAGTATAGGGCCTCCTCCCTGGTGGCCTAAGGGTTAAGTTTTAGCCCTGTCACCATGATAGCCTGAGATCTATCCCAGTCAGAAAGCTAATTTGTTAAATAAATAAATAAATAAAAAAAGTTTCCTTTTGGGGGGCGGGGGGACTACCTGGTGGCACAGGGGTTAAAGACAGTGCTATCAAGAAATCGCCAGCCACTACAGCACAAGTTTGATCCTCTGCCAGGGAGCTGACCCACATGACATAATAGATCTCTCCTGGATCACCTGCAGCTCCCCTCAGCAGTGTATTTCAGTCAATCTGCCTGTTCTGCTCCCCACTCTGTCTCTGGTGAATCCTCTCATTGCCCACCCCCCCATCTCTGGCCTATACCCCACTTCTTCTATACAAAAATAAAATAAATAATTTTTTTTTAAATAAAGAGTACAGCTCATGGGAAAGTTGGTGAAGTAGGAACCTCACAGCTGGTGAAGTAGAAAGTTGGTGGAGAGTCTGCTTTGGTTTGTTCTACTAAAAATGAGGCAGCTCTCCCTGGTGGTGCAGTGGGTTAAGCAACGCACTATGAAGCAAACTACAGCCACTGCATCACGAGTTTGATCCCTGCCACCAGCCAGGGAGGGGACCCACATGGCGCAGCAGACCTCTCCTGCTGTGCCTGCTGCTCCCCTCAGCAGTGTACTTCCATTAATCTGCCTGTTCTGTTCCCAGCTCTGTCTCTGGTGGATCCTCTCACCTCCCACACCTCTGGCCTGTACCCCAGTGCTTGTATGCATAAATAAACAAATCTTTTAAAAAAATGAGGCAGCTTATTACAAAAATTCTTTAAAATTCATTTGTTCTTTAAAACAACAGGGTTCCTTCACAAGACCCATTGAGTTTTCAGGGTAAGCCCTCATGCCTGCAGAAAAAGCTCTGGGTTTTCTGGAGTTTTCCCCAGTAACTTAGATTCCTTTTCTGGTGAATGAGCCACCCTGGCTGAGGATGCCAGGTAGCAGCAGAAGAAAGGGCTACTGATCAGGTGGGCAGGCTCGCACCCAGCCCTCCCATCACAAGCTGATGAAATTCTGCCAATTTCATCACCCCAGGACCCATCTCAATTTTGAATCTGGGAAAGAATGAGACAAGAGTAGAGAGAAGCTTTTCTCAGTGGAACCTGTGGCAGTTGCCTAGCTGAAGTCACAGGAATAAGTACTGTGAAATTCCCTGCAGATTCTATTTCACTTCATGGTGAGGAATAGAAAACACTTTTAATAACCAATACATCTATCTTACAGAGTACAGTACAAATGTGAATTCATTTTTAAAACAGATAGGAATTTTCATGGGACCTGCAGAGGACACAGTAAGGTGCTATTCAGCTCCCCTCTTGGTACCAGGCACTCTTACCACCCTTCAACCCCCACCTCCTGGTGAAGCACAATTGCTTCTTCCTCCAGGAACAGCCTCAGCCAAAGAAAATCTGCTCTCCCAAGGTCAAACCTCTCTCTAGAAAGCTCACTTCCACTGACCAGCTGATGGGGGTACAAAGGCAGGACAATCCTGATGGGCCAGAGTTCCTCATTGGATGGGTTGAGGCCTCCTTCAACTGTACTGCAGCTCAGTTTCTTCCTGTGCCTGGTCCCACTGCCCTACTTCCACCCTTCCTCACAGTGATGTTCTCAAAGCATCCCTGCAAATTCCTGTACTTGTGTCTGAGTCTGCACTCTGGGAACCAGACCTACGGTAGCTACTAAAGCAGCCCACATTCCTACAAGCAGCCCTGTCACCCCTTCCCTCCCATTCACATAGCTTCTCCCACTTTGGGGTATGCTGGGGAAGATGAGGGCTCAGCTGTGTTCCTGGTTCAGCTTCCCATAGTTGGGGGATGCCCAGGTAGAGTGCTAGGCTAGGAACCCTGAGAAACAGATACTGTTTCAGCTCTTTCATCAACTCTTTCTAGGATTTTAGGCACATCAGCTCACTTCTATTTGCCCCAGTTTCTTCGCTGAAGAACAAAAAGAGTTCACTCAGCTTGGAACAGATCCCACTTTGTCTCTTTTACCATCTGAAGGCACAGTAAAAAGATATCTACTGTGAATCCGAAAGCAGGCCTTCCTCACCAAACATTAAATCTACCTGCAATTTCATCTTGGGTTTCTAGCCTCCAGAACTGTGAGGAACACATTTTCGATATTTGTAAGCCACCCAGTCTATGGAATTCTGTTACAACAGCCCAAAAGGATTAAGACACTGATCAATTCTGGAAATAAGAAATGACTTTCATATCTCTAGTGAGTGGCATGTCTCCAGAGCAGGAACAGAAGGCAAAAATGAACCTGCTTTTCAGGAATAAGATACTCACGGATGTGTGATGCGTCTGAAGTTGCTGAAGGGACCCTGGATGCGCTGCCTCAGCTCCTGTGCCCAGCGCAGACCCCCAGCCACAGCGGGCATGTTCTTGTGCACTGGGGAGAACCCTGGGGACACAGGACGCCCAAACTGAAGTGAAGCTCCAGTCTCCTGTCCTCCTGTCCTGCTTGGTTGCAGGAACCCCTCTGCCACTTACCTCACATTCTATCTCATCTACCTTCACATACTACCGTCTCCCTGTGCTCACACTAACTATGGGGGAGCTTGTAGAAGATCACTGTGTTGAGCTAATGAGCAAGAAAGAGTGACCCTGAAGAGAATAAACCAGGTCAAAGGACATGGGTTTCCAGTCCAGGGCTGCCACTCACTGGCTTTCTGATATCTCTCACCTGTGACTTTGAACCCTGCTGTGCATCAGCATCACCTGGTGTTCTTTAGAAAATACTGGTGCCCGGGTCCTGTCCTTGCCATGCTGATTTAGTTAGCCTAGAGGGGGGGGGGCGGTAAGCAGTTACCTGTGTTTTTAGATTTTCAAGATGATTCTAACTGTATAGGGAGGTCTTAGCTCTGGGTCTTAGTTTTTTCATCTATAAAATGGGAATAATGTCTTCCTGGCTTAACACATCCAGGGTTTCTATGAGAATTCAGTAAGATTGTGAATGAGACATGCCATGTGGATTGTAAAGCATTTGTCCAGAGTTAGCACAGGCTTTATTTTAGTCAAAAGAAACTTTAGGGTTTGTTTGCTTATAATTAGGTGTCAAAGTGTACTAATTTTGAGATTTCATTTTTTGAAAAATCCCTAGTTTCCAGTTTTTCTGGTAAAACCAGAAGAGTCGGCAACAACCTATCACCATTTCTAACTTAAAACTAGAGATGCATATTTGTCTCTTCCTTTAGTCTACCATGAAACCCAGCACTCCCTGATCTTAAACTGAGCCCAGGGCCACTGCCATCATTTTCTGCTTGACCTCCATGGTAGGCAAAATTCTAAGATGATACCCAGTGAGATTTATATAATCCATTCCTCTTTAAGTATGGGTGGAAGCTGTGAATATCAATAGATATCACTCCTGTGAGGATGTTATAGTATATAGGTGATTCTGACTTAATCAGGTGACCCCTTTAAAAGAATAGGGTTTCCACTAGCTGGTGGCAGAAGGGAAAGTCAAGTCTTTAAAGCATGAGGAGGACGTGTAAGGCTATGCCCTATTTAATAATCCATTATTGTTAATTATTCACAGAAAGAAAACAAAGTCTAGAATGCAAACCAAGATACAATCGTCTCACTACCTGAAGCCTTGAGTGGATGTGATGAAAGCTGAATAAAGTCTATTGTATATAGCAGCAGAGTCAGAAAGAAATACATTGAATAATGAAATATTAGTTCTCATCCCATTACTGACTTAAACAGAGGTGGCTACATGGCAAAGAACAAGAGTAACTTCTAGTTCCTGAGAATGCTGTACACTCCACTCCCATCCCCATCCCATGCTGTAAGTCAGACAAACAAATGGGGAAGCCAATCTTGCAACCACAAGAAAATGAGTCCTACCAATAAGCATGAGCATGGAAGGGGATTTCCCCCCAGAGCTTCGAGATGAGAATACAGGCTGGCTGGCAATTTGAGTTCAGCCTGGTGACTACACCCTGAGTGTGAAAGCTGGGCACACCACAGCAGGTTCCTGACATACAGGACTGAAAGCTAATGTTGCTTTAAGTCACTAAACAAGTTTGTGATGATTTGTTATATAACAATAGAAAACGAATGTGGTTTCTGATGGCATTTGACTGTTTTAAACCTGCATCTGACTGTGTGGAGTCATGAAGTTACTCCACATAAAAATGAGACCTACAGCTTTTCTGGGAATGACTTCCCAAGTGGAAGCAATTTTTAATGACCTGACTATGAAATACAGGAAGAGCAGTTCCAACACTCTGTTACTTTAAAACCTGGTAAAATTTCCCCTTGCTGAAATAATGAGTCTCAGATTCCAATGTGGCACTCAGACTTCACTCGACTCCAGGCTCCATGACCTGATGGCCCTCTAATATCCTGTTGGACTATTGGCAGGTCAATCTGGTCACTTGTCACACATTGTCTTGTCTTTACTTTGGAGATCTTTGTCTCTTCTCGCCATTGTCAATCCACCCACCTTTGAGGGCTCTGTTCAAAGCCAGCTTCTCCATAAACTCTCCCTTGAGTCTCCCAGCCATCATTCATCTTGTTTTGTTTTCATTCTTCATAACTCAAGTCAAGAACTATTGATATTCTTCTATGTTTACTCTTAATTCTGTACATATCTGAGATGTTCCTTGAAGAACCACCCTTTGGTTTTAATTATTCTATCCTTTTTCATGGCCTGCCACTGCATACAATGTCTACATAACCTCCGTGCATACAGCAAGGACTCAGGAAATGTTTGTAAGCTGAATGCACTTATGCCTGACTTTCAAATAAGATAAAATTGAAAAAAAAAAAAAAACAATAGAGGCATCATACCTTGGTAAAGTACCTCCCTTTGTCAGGCTCCTTTTGGTTTCTCCCGAAGCATGGTTGCTATGGCATTGGAGGAATCAGAAAATTTTCTCAGGCATGTAAAAATCTATTGTGCAATTGAGCTATGTTGAGTGAAGATTACTCAGTGTGGCGACACTGATTAAGAGTCAACTCAAACATTATGCTAAGGATTCAATTGAATACAGGCAGTCAAGGTTCTGGGTCAGTCTGCCAATTTCAGCCCAGACTTAGGGAAACACTATTCAGAGATCCTCTACACAGTTCAGAGAAGTTTATAATCACCTAAGATGGTCTGGAATTTCAAGCATGAAGATTGTGCTTGCTTTTCTTAGAGAATGTCATAGATCCACATCAGACATTTAACAAATACAAAAGCAGTACCCTTCCCAATAATGGAATTTCCTATCCAAATGCCCTGGCAACAAGCCTACCAAGTTCTGCTTCCTCTTGGATACGCTGATTGTACAGTGTCCTCACTGCATCCAGGTCTTCGTTGAACATTTGGATGAGCATTAAGTATTTATCAAATGCATCCTGGGCTACCAGTGGTCTTTCAAGGAGATTTCCAGCTATGTCTAGCAACTGTAGAGAATGTAGAAAAAGAAAAGAAAAAAAAATCACAGATTTAATCTTTCCAAAGTTATATAACTCGTGTTTCCTGGTTTTTCCTTCATTTAATATCAATGTAGAGTAGCTAATGAAGCCTACCAATTTGGGCTACCATGGAGTAACCCATTATGAGCTGAAGCTCCTCCTAGGCTTTCCAGTATATATTTTCGACATTTTCAGTGACTGGAAACTTAACTACTTCCAACTTTAAATAGTGTTGACAGAGATAGTTTTCCTCTATTAAGCCAAAATCTGCCTCCTTACACTGATTAGTCTGTACCTAACTTCTTAAGATTTTATAGAATAGTTCTTTTATAGGTATAGAAGATATGTCATGTTCTATTAAGTCTTCATGTCTCAAAAAACACAGAGAACTCTCAGTTGTTAGCCACATTTCTACTCATCATCTGAAATCCTGTCTTCTTCTTCCTTGTATTATCTGATCTATGTACTATATGGCAAAATCAGACATCTTCTTATTCTAGTGACTTGTACCTGAGTCCTATAGCCAATTGCCTCATAGGTGGTTTTCTCCAGCTTGAATTAACATGACAGCAAGAATTAAATAGCCAAAGTATTGCAGAGTTATGGTTTCCATTGTGGTGACCACAGCAGACAGTCTCGCTTTTAATGGGTACCGTATTGATACCCAAAAGAGAGCATTCTATAAGAAACTCCATTGAAAAACAGTGGTAACAAGACGAACCCAATTTTGCACATGCCTTTACCCTAGGATACCATAATAACCCTCTAGTGGACTAATGAGAACAACTGATACCCGCAGGGAGGAAACAGTTGAAAGAGTAACCCTTTCCTCCTCTGATGAGGATAGGGGAGAGAATCGAGAAAAGAGGTGGTTCCCACCCTACAAACCTTAAAAGCATGTTCCAATCCAGGTGCATCATCAAAAGCTTGAATAAAGATAGTCCCCAGCCTTCTGTCAAAATCTTCTACCCTCTGGTTAAATTCAGAGATATCATTTTCAAATTCCTGAAGAGACAAAACACAGACAACACACAGACATATTCCTATTAACATTTGTTGTACCGGAACTAATTATGCAAGGATTTGCTTTAATTTTCTAAAATTCACCTTGGCATAACATAGTTTGTATACACATAGAGAGCTACCCTATTCTTGCAACATTTTTTCCTAAACACGTTAGACGAAATGGTAAAGTGAGCCAAGTGGCATCCTTTCACCTGTTTCTGTTCCTGTTCTTCTACTACCTAAAGTTGCTTTTTGCTCATCCACGGTGCCAGCTCATGGTACCTTCAGAGCCACTGCAGCAACAGTCCCAGCAACGGGGCTATTCCATTAATACCACTTACTTTCCTTCCTCTCCTAAATCAAAATCCTATTTTTTTCAGTGCAACCAAACTAGCCATCAAAAGGAAAGGAGGCTAATTGAATTAATGCACACTAGTTCTTCTAAGCACACTTTAATTGGTTAAGACGATAGCAAAATTCCTAAGGTTGCTAAATTTTACAAACTGAAATACAGATTCCCAATTAAATTTAAATTTCAGATCACAATGAAGAGGTTTTTGGTATATGCCTCAATTATTGCATTATATTAGGCAACCCAAAGTGCATCGTCCTTTTTGATATGTAGTGATTTTCAGAGAAAGTCTTTTAATCCAAATTTCTAATTTGTGGAATTATTATTTGTTATTATTGTTTTATAACAGTAATGTATATTCTTACAAAAAAAAGCAAAGTAGAGAAACACAGTATTGTTCTGTTTCCCAAGCCCAGGACTTTATTTAGTTTTATTTTATCATAACATAGCAGACATATATACCTCTGGTGAACAGAGGTCTCCCTGGATGTCTGCAGGCGCTCATAGCAGATTTCCACTTTAACCTCTTTCTTCTTTTCCTCACACACTCTTACAAATCCTTTTTCAGTAATTCAGTCATTCCTTTCTCAGAGAACACCATTCCCTATTTTCTCATAGTCCCTTCTTTGTTTCTTCTCTTGCAGGATTAGACTCACAGGTCTCAGCTCTCCTGGGCTACAGGTGTCCCAGTGACAGACAATGCATCTTTTCTCCCTTGGTACCTTGGTACCCTGGGTCAGAACACAAAAACTAAATTACTGGGCCCTCCCTGGTGGCAGAGGGGTTGTTGCAGCACTACAAAGCCATTGTAGCCACACTGCAGCACAAACTGGAGCCTCAGCCAGGGAGGGGACCCACATGTTACAGATGTAACTCTCCTCTGCAGTATATTTCAGTCTATCTGCCTGGTCTGTTCCCCACTCTGTCCCTGGTGAATCATCGTACTTCCTGCCCCTCTGGCCTGTCCCCCAGTTCATGCATGCATGCATAAATGAATCTTTAAAAAAACAAAAACTTAGGTTATTATTTCACTTACCCCTCCCAAACACTAATAAAATTCTGTCTAGGGGTTCTTGACTGTCAAATAGCAGTCCCTATTCAAACCTTAAAACTTTGGAAGATGCAGGTGGCCACAACCTCCACCATCATACCACCTTGCATTTCTAAAACCTTGGGTATCAGTTCAGAGCATCCAGCACTTGTAAAAGGCATTCCTAGATCTTTCTCCTGACACAACAAGTGATTAGGAACAGTCTCTGTTGATAAAGTGTGACAACACTGTCTAAGGAAATGCACAGGGAAAATGTAAGTAAGTACCCAGATCCTACAGGGTGGAGGCATCTAAGAAAGAGACAAAGTCTGCAAGATAGCCTTTACAAGACTCACCATGCTTTTGGGATCCAAGCAATCATAGGAGGACTCTGAGAAGATCTTGTACATTTCTAAAAATTGATTGTACATTTGCTGGACTTGTTGACTCAGGGCATTCCCTCTGATGCCACTAAACTCAAGCTTTCCCAGTTTGTGGAAATCTAAAGTTGTCTTCAGAAGATCCTATAGGGACAATTCATAAAAGAGTTAAAATAATAATGATGAAAATGATAACAACAGCAGATGACACTCAAATTAGTAGGGAGAGAATTTTGTGATATGGGGGTGGTGGTTGCTTAGGAAAATCTGAAGCCTGATTAGCTTTGTAAACTTATTATTAGATCGGGTTGGTATAAATAACTCTTGGTTAATCTCAACAAAAAAACAAACAAACAAAAAACCAAACAAAATTCATACAAACAAAAAAATCAAATTTATACTTCAACTTCTTTCTGTATTACCTAATAAATAAGGTCCAATAATAAAATTATCTACATGATTGTAGACTTTACTACCTGTTTTTTTTTTTTTAAATTCAATTTCAAGTTGATCATGTTAATCTGCTTCTGTAATGACAGCTATGTTAGGGGATATACTGAAAGGAAAATAGACCCTCCAGATAGTTCTAAGGATAAGCCAGAGGATGACACCAATATTCTCAGCAACTGTTTCTGCTGAGCAAAGAAACATGGGGGGTACCAAATGTATGTGGCTAGTTGGGTGACAATGTACAATTACCTGACATCATTGTGTTGGGTTTTCTCATCTGTCACAGGATAATAACAGTGAGAAATAAATCAGTGCAGGCTTAGGACTTAGGCCAGTGCCCTTTGCATAGTAAATACACAGAATGTACATATCACCAGCACTGCTGTTGATACAACTGTGTCCCAGCTGTGCTCAGAATTAAATGACAGGTAGACGACACAACCCAGAGCTTTGTAGAGGAGCCCCTCCCACTTGAAGGTGAGCCACTTCATCTTCAATAGGACAGGAGCCTCCACAATATGTAATTACAACAGACTGTATTTCCTTATATTGAATTTGAGGTTTTTGTCTAAAATCATAAAACTTCCAAAACAAGACATTCTTCCCATTACAGCTTCCAATTGATGTGCATACCTCTTCAATTGGAAATAGGAAGATAACAGTTAACTTTGTGTCATTTTAGCAGACACTCAGTATGGACTCTTAGGAGGAGCGTCTTCTACCCTAATGGGGGGTGAATGGCAAGAAAGTCAGCAGTTCCTGGTATCCCTCCAGGAAACTTCTACTGCCGATGGCCACTGCTATGTATTGACTCATCACAATAGCAGAAGGCTACCTGAGTCCTTTCTCCCAGTGAGACATCAAGTATAGCAGCAGTGACAGGAGCACTTGGATGTGGTGAGAAGTGGATGACTTTTCTCCTGTACAGGAGGCTACCTATACAACTTGGGAAGTCATCTAGAAACTGTTGATTGCTCTGCTATGTTCAGGCATGGCTGTCAGAAAACAGCTAAAGAAAAGAAAGAAGTTGAAAGAACCAGCCAAGGAAAGGAAGATATACATCAAAAGCAGGGGATCTTGCAACTGATAATGGGAGACGGGAGAGTTTTTATTTATTATTTATTTAAAAAATTTTTTTTAGATTTTTTTCTTTATTTATATATATTTGACATCAATTGTAATCCCCATGTATTCCCCATCACCATATCACCAGTGCACCATCACTTAAGTCCCCCGTGTATTCCCATTTGCCCTCAACCCTCCCCCTCCATCCTCCCCACCAAGTGTCCCCAATTTGTCCTTGTCTTTTCATTTTTGGTTTTTGTTTCTTTCTTGTTGTTATTATTATTATTATTGTTCTTATTCCTTTC